>OZ020315.1:23983757-24226742 GCA_963971305.1 Arcuatula senhousia
GCTGGCATACTCAAGGTGATATTAGCATATGGAAATAAACATGGCCAGAAAGTCTGGGAAAAAAACAAAACATTTTTAAGCAGGCCCCAGAAAAAAATGCAAAACACAGTTAAAACTCATATTTGTCGTATGATGTAATTGGAGTATGATTTTTTGAAATCAAGGTTTGCTTGGATCTTCTTCTTGTTCTATTACTCCTCGAGACTTAAATTCAGGCTCGAGTTAAATCACACTATAAAATATACCTATATTTTTTAAAAATGTTACTTTATTTTCAAGTTCTATTGGACGCAAAATTGTTCTAATATCAAGAAGTTCTTGGATTCACAAGATCAAAATATTTTAAGGAAATATAAAAAGAGGGGGCCATTTTGGAAATCTAATGGTGCTTAACCTTTTTCGGACTCATTAGAAGAACTAGATATATTATATGTTAATTTGTATGCTTGATCGTTAAGGCATTACAAAACACCACATACTAGACTTTTGGTTGTGTAATGTTAGTATTAAAAGTATGAAGTTTGTTAATATTGTCGATAAAACCTTATGAAAAATAACATTTTTCTTACAAAATGATTGATTCACGTATTTTTGAATTTTCGGAACATCTTCCTTCACCGCAAATTTGATTTTATCATTATCACTATATAAACGAACGGGCAGATGATGATCTAATATCCAGTTCCTTAACGATGTGTCACCAAAGCCCATGTCTCCCAATAACCCTTTCGGGCAATTTCTTTGACCACAATACGTTTTATTGGCTACAAAATTAATTATATCCATTCCAAAAACAACAAACATTTCATCAATCCAAACGTATTTTGTTTTCAGTCTTTCGTGTTTGAATCCATAGTATAACCTTTTTGACTTCAATTTGTCCAAACGATAAAATATCTGTGGAACACAAGGAAACGCATCATCGTCCATTTTCAGCCCTAGCAGAGTATTTGGATAGTTGTCATGTATGTATTTGATCCAAATATACATTTTCTCCCCAAATTTGACTGCCCATCCATGGTGAGAAACATTTAAAAATAATAAATCTTTGTGCTGTTCTTGTTCTTTCAAAAGGGGGTCCGATGGTAAATCGAGTAAAAATTTATATACAATTTCAAACGGTAGAAGTTTTGCCGTTTTCTTTATTGTATCCAACCATGTTTTACGAACAGAATTCCTCAATTCCGTATTAAACTCCTTGCTCAATATCCCTACCACCATCAGTGGTTTGATTTTGTTTTTGGTATGCGCATCAGAACGGACGTTTAAATTACCAAGATAATAGATGCTAATTGTTGAAAATATGACGACCGGAAAAACCTTAACCATGAATGACTTAACAAAGCTACTCTTCAAACGAAATAGATATAAGGCTGTACTTATATATAATTTGAAAGCAATGTGTAATGAAATTTAAGTTAACGTGTATTAAAATTAGCTTTCGACTCCTGACTTGTGTCACGTTGCGTTTTATTTCCACTACATTGATAATGATGCTTTTTTCATTGATATAAATCAATGTTAATCTTAAAGTTGTAACAGATGTTGATTAATTCTACATCAGCTTCGGTCCCCGAAAGTAATCACAAGCCTGGTCGTCAGACTTGTTTGACACGAATTTACCATTAAATTTCTAATATTTTTTGGTGATTGAAATTCCAGATTGTAAAAAATACAAGGTTTATCCCCTTGTACTGCACATTGTAAATATCCTTTGGTGCTTGATTTGGGTCCCCTGTATGAACCTTTTGGCTTTGAGTACTTTTATTGAATACTTTTTTACCTTCCAATGTTTTGATTCAAATGCTGCTGATGAGAGGTTGCTCCTTAAAATATCGATATACACAATAAACAAATGTTATATTTTTAAACCGGTTTTGGTATTGTGTGGTAAGGGAGAGTCGAAATAATCTCCCGTGATGTTAGCTGTAAACCATGTGGAATTTCTGTTATTGAACTATAAAACTTTTTAATCAGATTTGACATTTTCTAGTAAACGTTGTGGATGACTTTAAATGTGGACTATTTATAATCAAAGACTGTGAATTATTTGCAGTGATATATGGACTTGTATACCGTCATTAGAGACTTAATTTTTTGAAGATGATTTTTTTTTAACTTTTGTGCTTGGTTCGGAATTGAAGCATAGTAGCTTGTGTTGGCTACACGCTTGGGTTAACTTCTCTTTTTATTTCAACTTTTATTTTGAAAATTATTCCTGAATTTTATTTAAATCAATTTGGAAAGGAATTCCCAATTTTCAAAATGAATTTAGGTACATATAATAATATTGAAAGAAGACTTTTTCATGGACTTCCAAATTTTTACCAAGAAATAATCAAATCATGGATTAAAGCCAAGGGAGGTGAAACAAAACAACCAATTACCTTTCTAGATATAAGGAAACAGTACATATGGGGAAACCAATTTATTAAATTTAAAGGGAAATGTCTTTTTTTCAAAAATTGGATTAATAGCGGACTTAAATATATCAATGATATTTTGGATAATAATGGGCAAATTTCAGAGGAAATTATATTTGCAAATTTAAAAAATAAGCAAAATTGGATACAAGAATTTCAAACTTTAAAAAAATCTATTCCTGACACTTGGTTGACGATTCTAAAAACTGATAAATCTAGCAAAACACAAGTAAATCTAAAGAATACTAAAAACTTGTACATCATGTACAATGTCCTAATAGATACCTCAATCAAAGTCAAAGAAATCTACCAACACTTAGTGACATACAAGAACAGTTTTGAAAAACCGAATGGTTTCTTAAAATGGAACAGATATTTCAGTACTTCCTTTAACTATTCAAAGACATTTAATTTTATTCATAAATGCCTAAAAGACAACTGTCATAAGATGTTTAAATGGAAACTTGTACACTTCATTTTACCCTGTAATGATTTGCTTTTCACATGGAAAATAAAAGAGAACAATTTATGCAATCACTGCAAAATAAAGGAGGACTATGAACATTATTTTCTCAAATGTTCCTATGTTAAAAATTTTCTTACTGTTATAGGCAACTTATTGTCAAATCTTGGGTTTTCAAATCATATTCTAAGTATGAAAAGTTTAATATTCGGTTATAAAGTCTCTGATTGTGCATACAATGATGTTAATGTGTTACTCACACTGATATTTTTCTCAATTTACAAAGCTTATTATGTATCTAAAGAAAAAACATTGTATATTGACATAACCAAAATATTTCAAAAAGAAGTTTCATGGTTTAACATTTTTACTAAAAATGATATTAATTTGTGTGTAAAGACAGAGATGTTTCTTAAAAATAGGGAACATTCAAATTTATAATTGAGTAAGCAAGTGCAAACCTCGTGTATATATGTGTTTTGCATATTTTTTTTTATTTTTTTTGGCTTGTGGATGATGCAAGAGTTTACCAGTGTTATCCCAAATGTATTATTTGAACATTTATCAAACCAACAAACATCCAAATCAGCGATAGATTAACTGTTTTGACAAACACGTGTATTTTTTCCCTACTTTCATTTTCATTTTAAAAACCGGAAATTACCTACTTGTCCCATTATACAGATCTCCTTATCTGGAGAACCGCCGTTTTTGTAACACTGGTATACATGTCCGATATAATTATGCAGTAATTTAATTTCATATGCTCTTTATAGTTGCTTATATGAATTAATTTATAATTTATTATTGATCAATTCCCTAGTTGATCAATAACTAACACCAAGGGAGTGTATAACGGAAGCTGTGCGCTATACACTATTTGTTAACAGCATGTGATAAATAAAGTGATATATGTGTTGTTTAAAAAAAAAAAAAAAAAAAAAAACTTTTATTTTGAAATTTGCAGCCTTGTGGCAGTTGTATTTTTGAAATAAGATAAAATGATCTTAACACCAGCTTTTTCATTCTCACATGCCAGAGCTCAATCCCAATGAACGAACCCTTTATCCATTCGACACGAAGGGACAGTTCCGCACAGAAACCCGACCCTCCTGTTACATGTGCATGTAAATGATATTTGTTTCAAGATTATTCAATTTTTACTACTGTAGATGCCAAATCCTTTACTGTCGAAAGTTCTAGACATCTGTAATACACGTAAATAGTAAATATAAAAAATAGCTGTTATTTTGGATTATTTATTCTTGTTTATACAAAAAAGAAAGAAAAGATTTTACTGTTTGTAAAGGGTAGTAGAGAATAGAAAAATAAAAAATATTGTGTTCATAATACATTATGGTACTCCAGCTTTAGTTTACATGTATTTACATAATCTTATATTGTATAAATATCAAAAAGAAGTAAATAAAACATATTGCAACTTTTTATTATACTAATTACATATCAGGACAATTAAGATATTACAATTCTATGATCTTCTATGGGAATTCCCATTGTACAAAGTGGCGGGAAAGATGTCATTTTCTATTGTTACGTCATATGACGTCAAATTGCACTCCCACATGTAAACAAAAACAATGTGATTACAAAACACCTTTTTGGACAAAAGGATATTCCCAAATTTCAACAATATGGTGATTTTTTAAAATTTGGTATCCACAAAATGGCGGCCTTCCTTTCAATGGAGAAATGATGGGGCAACGTGATTTTGCTTCATTTATCTAAGAGGTAAGTCACATGTACTTTCGTCATCTTTTTATTGTTAATTTAGTTACGTTTTTCCCAAAGATGAAAATGATAAACATTTCAAAGGTCACAGCAGTGATGTAAAGGAAACAGTTTAGGAATTTCTGTTCTCTAGAGTACTCTCAACAGCCAGTAGAGACAGTAATATTGTTTACATAAGCACTGGAAACTAATTAAAATTATATACAGGGACACTTGCATGGCTTCAATTGTGTCCAGTTCTACAATGTCTGGTGGTAGTGCATTCCAATCTCAAACTGTTCTCAGGAAGAGGGGAATTTTCTAGGTATCGATTTTGCTGTTTTAGATTTTGGAATGTATGGCTACAAGACCTTGATCATAAGAAGTCTCAATTAACTTTTAGGGTTTTGGATTTATGTTGTCTATGATTTTTTTACACTGGATCTGATTCTGTAATCATTGGTGTAAACGGATTTGAATTCTTTGATTCTTATTTGAATAGATTCAATTTGATTGATATTATTCTGTTTATATGGATGCCAAACAGCACTGGCATATTCAACTAGGGATCTGACAAGTAAAAGATATGCATTTTGTTTATCAATTTGTGGTACTTTCTGATTTGTGCATATGGGGCTGACGTTTCTGTTAGTAGTTTGCTTCAGATGTTGTTAATGTGCGCTCGCTTTTATAATTTATGTTAATGAAGGTTAATGCTCCATATTTTGCTACAGTTTCTAGCTCATGACCATGAAGTTGATAGTTTAGCTATAACTTTCTATTTATAAGTGATAATTAGGTGTATTTATTTGGGTGGAATTTCATACACCAGTCTTTCTCCCAGTGCCCGAATGGTTAAGGTCCTAGTTCTTGCAGTGTTTTCGCACCTTGTGCATTTGATATTGTCAGATATGCAACCGTTTCAACAGCGAATAGGCGAACAGTGGGGCCAAACATAAGACTTTAAGTCGTTGATAAGATAGATGAAGAGTCATATTCCTTGTACCGACCCTTGAGAGAAACAGAGTCTATACTACATGTAACTGGATCGGATGCGACTTCATCTTTTAAAACATACAATTTTCTTTCTCATAGGTACGTAGCTTTTGATCTATTACACGATTTTGTTTTTTAAAGAATTTTACTGTGATAATTTTATGTTTATTGAGCCATACAATGTAAATGAATTGTTAATGAGCACGTTTAAGAGCCATTCTCTGTAAGAATAAGGCAATGGGTGAATCATGATTAAAAAAACACACGAGTTTGACTTCAAAATACTGTTCAAAATGCTTAAAAAGTAACATAAAAGGCATTGGCACTTTTTTAAAACGTCAGTAATTTGAGATATATTTTGGTTGAAATGCATATAAATTTGAATCTAAGGGAGATAACTCTGTCAAGTCACACTAAATTCCTATCATTTTAACAGAAATTTTTCTCCATCCTCTGACACTCGAGACAACAACTAATGTTTGTTTCTTTATAAGAAGGCTATTTTGAATGACAATTTATTGTCAAAACCGTGTGTTTTTAAAATCATGATTCAAAGTTTTTAAATTTTGCCTGATTCTTACAGAGAACTGCACTTAAAATATTTCTTGAAGCAGATAATGTAAAACGTGCGTCAAGAAAATTTAGTTTATGCTTCTATAAACCATGGATAATTGTATTCATATATTTGGCGCAAAATTTTGATAAAACTAAATTTATTTAATAAGCATATTAATAACTCGGTTAATAAAGTCATTGTCTTAATATTCAATACGCGTGGAGTCCGTGCAACTGCAAAACTATAAAAGTTTAGTTGTATTCCGGGTTAAACTGGATTTTTTCCCTGTGTTTTATCGTAATAGAGATTCTCTGCACTAATGCCCAAAGAATAAAGTGAAGCTTAAAGGTAAATTTTGTAAAAGAAAGTAAATCTTCATTGATTATTTCTATTTGAATAAACACAGATATGTATCTCTCCTGTTTTAGCTGGTTGGGTTAAATTGACGTTATCAATGCCAGTGTCAAAAATGGACTTCAGTACAAACATTTCTTTTGAAATTAATTTGAACCAATATACACATAAAGCAGTCCTTTTTCAATTGTGGATGCCGCCACCGGAATCACCAAAAGTAAATTGGACATCAACTCGAGTTGTAATTTTAACTTAAACTAGATTTCGTGAGTGAGTTGGTGTATTACGCCCGTGCAACGCTATATAGGTTATTTACAGGCGATGAACATGAAAAGGATGATAAAATCAGGCCTCTACAATAACATTTTTTTTAACTTGTCCCTTTGGACAAGTGCTTTCTCAAATCAACTTGTCCGGAAGGATATAACACTTTTCCGAAAATTTAGTTTCATGTGTAAGTTGCCTTAAGAAAAGTGTCTAAAATAATAAAACAATATATAAAGAGATGTATCTTTGTTTTATTGAGTATTTAAACATACCATGGTCAATGTCCCTTTGACAAGAAAGAAAATAGTATGTCAAGTAAATAAAAGATATAAGTGACTAGAAATATTATAACCAAATGTAATAAACAATAATGCCTCTGATTGAACTAACTGTTCAACGTTGAACGATAAAGTTATTTAAGTGTCAGGTTAACATAGTAAAGCACATTAATGATAGGACGGTCACTTAGTCAGAGTTATTGTCATCATCAGATTCTGACATTGGTTCCTTTAAATTTCTCAGTTCATTCGGGTTGTATCCAGGTCTCTTCCTCCGACCAGTTGACCACCACCTATCAAACACAGCTTGCCCGTCAAACAATTTAACCAATGGGCCTTCCACAGAAATAAACATCAACATGTTTAGCATGTCTGGTGACAATGAAGCTCTCCAATCGGACTTGATCCTTTTCATGGCAGAAAAACCACCCTCACACACAGCTGATGACAGCGGTATAGCCAGTATCAACTCAAATACAAGAACCAAGTTCTTGAAACGATCCTTCAGATCTGGGAATAAAAAGAACTTATCAATTGATGTTGTTGCTCTATGTCTATGAATATAGGGATTAAAGTCTCTCCACTCTCCATTTTGATCCATGATAGCATCGAGATTAAATTGATGATGTTCCAGCAAATCATGAAAGTAATCCAACAGAAAAGCCAACTGATTATTTCCATAGGTGGCTAGGTCATAAAGAGTTGCTGGATATTCTGTAAAGTCTGTTATAATTATGGCAGCTTTAAGAACAGGGTCATTTTCCATGGGCTCAAACCTGTTTGCCATAGCTGCTATAATCATGTCAACTATCACCTGTTTCTCTCTAGTAAAATCTTCATTTTGTTGGACATTATTGAGATCAATACCTTGATACTTGCCATTTTCATTCTAGACAGCTGCAATAAAAGCTTCCAATCCCTTTCCATTTGCCGTTTTCAGTTCCACCAATGCTAAGGAAGCTGTTGATAAGCATAAAAAAAACAAGACAGGGTAAGATCATCACGCTGGGTTTTTAGGCTAAGGACATTAATGACTTCCAAACAATCTAGGAAGTGGAACACTGTGTACAAAAATTTGTATTCCTTTAGTTTTTTGAAAATAAATGTAGCTAAGCCTTGTACTTCAGCTGTTCCTTTTCGTGACTCTCTAAGATGCTCAAAATGTGCCAGCAGTGCCTTATAACCTCCAGTTAATACCTTAAGTGCACGACAAATATGGGGGAGCCACCTTGTACCAGCAAGTTTTGTTGGTTTCAAAATTTTCTCCTCAAGGGCTTCCCCGATCGCCGTAGCTCTCTCAATTTTAATTAAACAAAGCACTATGCATTTAATTAACATGAATTCATCACACAGGTGCAAATAATTACAGGTAACATTACTATAAATTTTAAATAATAAATATGTAAGAGATCCTGAATTTCTTTCATCACTTTATGATTTTTGATTGCACTGTTAGCGGCAAGCTCAAGCCTATGGGATATGCAGTGAGTTATTACAAGATGAGGACAGTCCCTTTTAATTAATGCAGCAACACCACCACGGGATCCTAGATTAACAGATGCCCCATCTGATCCAAATCCAATTAGCCGCTCTTTCCAGTTTTGAAGTCCATTCCGTGCAAAAGCATCTTCAATGGTTTTTAGAATACATGTACCAGCTGCATCTGCATGTTCAACATCTTCTATACTGAGGTACCTATTCACAGGAATGCCATTTTCAACATATCTTACATATATAAGTTCATTCTCAGTCACTGAAGCATCTGTAGCACCATCTATCAGAATAGAGAAGAAGTGAACACCAGCGAGGCTACCTAGGGATTTTGCAAATAGATCACCATGGATGTAGTTCACAAACCTGTTTAGAAATAAAGATTTAATTAAATTTATTTGAAAGATGACACTTTTTAAAACAGAATTTAGGCGAAAAAAAAACCAACAGGGGAAACTACATGTATGATGTAGTATGTGTCATTCAAAGACACTAAGAAAATCAATTGAGAAGGAGACTTGGAAAGTTAACAAACTTTAACTTAAATTGAAGGTATGGTACACTAGATTGACACAGTTTTTGAATTTCATGTTCATTTGTTTCTCTTTCTATGATAAAATAATATTAATTTATAAAATGTGGGATAAAGGTAAGTAGCATATTATCCAGCACTGAGGTATTTAGTTTTGCTAGGCATGGGTGGCATTTCCAATTAATAAAATTTAAAAAAAAATTCATTTTTATTGAAAACTATCAAAGCAGAGATAGACCAGTGAGATGGAGTATAAATAATTCTTGGACATAAAATAAGAAATTTATTAAAATATAATACATGTACATGTAGTATGTACTACCTTCTACATGCATTATCACTTCTGTAGAAATTTCCCATGTCAAGACCATTAACTTCTTGTAACTCAATCAATCGAGGGTAGTCAGTAAATGGTTTTTCATGTTTGACAAAGAAGTATGCAGTGTTGATTAATCTTATAATCTGCCCCTGTAGATCCCTTTCCATAACACAATCAACCAATGCCCCACTCGAGGAACTGCATGCATCAACAGCTGGAAGTTTTTTCTTCATTTCAGATTTTTTCTTTTCCTCGCATCTTCTGTGTGAACTTCTTTTCCAGTGACTTGTTATAGTGTCCTTCCTAAAAGCACTGGTCCCTTGAAACATGGAGTATTTAGTGTCTGCAAATTCTGAAAATTCCCTACACGTTTTACAAAACATAACTGATTTGGTTTCATTAGTTTCCGCTGTGGCTGCTTCGGGAGGGGGGTCTTCAAACACTTCATATACAACTCCTGGAAATTCTTCAATCCAGTTGGACTGGAAAGTTCTCTCTCTCTTTTTTTCATACTCCTTCTTTCTCTCTTTGATCTCTAAATCATCTTTCTTTTTCTTTTTCGCCGAATTTGAGCACGTAAATCCGAATTTTGTCAGATCCATTTTCGCTACTTTATTAACATAAACTCCACTCACTGTTAAATGTAACAAAATTGCATTCAATTTCATTCCGCTTGATAAAGCGTTTACGCGATTAAAATTAAAATTTGAATAGATGGACAGTGAAATTCATTCCCCGGTAGTATTTTCCCCAAAAGTAAAATCGAAAATAAAATAATTTTGACACCCATATAAGGTTTAATATTTCAATAATTATCGCTACAATAATGAATTTTTTATTAAAACTCAAAGATTTCTGATTAATATATTATTTTTAAGCCCTACTATCAGATATTTTTTACTTGTCCCATCGGACAAGTACCAAGTCAAAGTTGATTGTCCGGCAGAATTTTCGGCTGGTACCGGACAATCGGACAAACGTTATTGTCGAGCCCTGAACACGAACATTTTTGTTTCACTTCAATCTTAAAAAGACTCAAAAACAGGTTAACAGATATGATAGATGTATTTTAAGAATTGTACATGCATTGGCAGTGTAAATACCGTCTAAAAAGCAGCCAAACAACAATATGATATACCCCTTGATTAAATAATTTCAGTACAAGCCAATCCTTGCATGGTTAAAACAGGAACAAGCACATTTGATTGGCAGAAAGTAACATTACATGCAATGTATTTTTTGATTTATTGTACATGTAGATGACTAAAGATACTTTATTTAACTGTTTCAAAATAAAAAACCCAGTCCACATAAGATCTTTAATTTGGGGTTTAATTTACGATACAAAATCGAAAGATGAAAAAGCTAAGAAATTATTTGTAAATCAAACAGCATATCAGGTTATCTTATATGAAAGCTTTCAAACATATACTATCCGAATGTTAATTTAAGAAGTTTAATATGGTTGAGTGTTTACTGTACAATAGAAAATAATGAGAAGTGGAATTGTAGAATTGGTCTGTTTTGGGCAAGTTTCAATAAATAAAAACAAACACAATCTTCAGGGTTACTAGGGTTTATTCCGTCATCATAGTGGAATGTATCAACTTAAATACAGGATAATAAAAGACCCTGAAATAACAATAATAACAATATTGACCAAATCGTTAAATGACACAACTTAATGAATAAAGGTAATAACAAAACTACCGAACTTGAATGATCAATCTCATAGTCCAGAGAAAATGACAAAAACGAATCAGTCATACCGGAGAACTCGTGGATCGCAATGGTCCTGACTTGGTACAGGCATTTCCATCGAAATGGTGGGTTAAACCAGGTTTTATGGCGCCAAACCTCCCTCTTCTTATTTTCTTATATAAATGACTTTATATAAGAAAATAGTATAAATTCTTACTATCGTCGAAACGTTAAAAATAGAAATTACTTCAATTTGACTTTTCAAATAATGTCTTCGTGTCTTATGAAAATGGTAACTTATGCTGAACTACTAATTGAAGACTTTGTAACAATAAATAGTATATTTACTGCACATCTCATATAGAAAATAAATGACTTTAAAACATAAAAACAGGCATTACAATTAACCAACATAAACCAGTGCAGTTATGTCAAAACGAATACAACATAATACGAAAATTACGGACAATACGTCCATAGACAAATAAACACAAAATTACGTAAAAACATACCTCACATGAGGTGTAAGAGGTCTATCCTCGTAGAAGATTAACAGCAAACTGCTAATACCAAAATATATCAACCCGAAGGATCAAGATTAAAATAATAAGGATATGTTTAAAATATGAAAAGTTATTGTCTTCCATTTATTTATGAGACTAAATAAATGGCAATTTACACTGAAGCTAAAATAGTTTAAGCGCTCTCATACTTTTATTACAAATTGCTTTAAAATGTTCACTTTATCCGTTTTAGATCTCCTATTTACAGAAAATAGAATAATAACCTTAACTTTAATATCATTGGAAAGTTATAATTACTACATGCGTTTAATCAAATTTACGAAAATTTAAAAGGCATTCATACACGTAATCATACAAGTTTACATACACCAATCGACCATCTAGAACCGGTCAAACTGGTCATTTTCATACCTGAAGTTATTCAAATGACTATTAAAGGAAATATATATTAGCTATGGTAATTTTACTGACCTTTAGTATATAAATCATGCAAACATGCAAGAACTAAGAAAGTAATATCCAAAGAGAACAAATATGGCTTCCAACTGCTACGACATCAAAATGAAAAGAGAATGAACAAAGAGGTCAAACTAAAGAATTCCCGCTCAAAACCAATGAACCTTGAATATAACCAATAGAATAGGAATACGTCTAATAAGTACAGTTACAAAGACAATACTAAATACAGGAATAGTATGAAAATGAATACAAGTACATCAGATATAAAATAAATTACAAATAATATAATAAAATACAAAACACTGAAATATCACTCTGCCACACACTCCCCCCGGCTGCAAAATGACGTCCCGTCATGTCTAGGAGTGGTGGCTCACAATTTCTAAGATGGTACGGGTTGCATCCTTCTCCATTCCAGCAAACAAAGGTGTCTGTGCTAGAGCAGTAATGCAGTCAATCTTCTGAAGCCAATCTGTTCTAGGTGGTTGGTTGACAACTGACATACTGGTGACGTACTGATCTGACGCAAGCCAAGCAGGTTTTCTCCTCTCACGTTCTGATCGTCTTAGTACAACCGGTGATGGTTCTGCTCGGGGCTGTTCTTCCTCAGGTGTTTCCTCCTGATTATCTTCAACTCCGGCATCTGGTTCTTCGGAAGCGCTTCCTTCCAGATCCTCCTCAAGCTGGGCGTCCCCAATAGGATCTGGTTCCTCGTGTACTGGTTGAACTGGATCATCAACGGGTTCAGCTCCGTTGTCAGCTTCCTCCAATACATACACAGTGGATTCATCGTCTGATTCGTCCGAGGATTCATCATCTGATTCATCGACTGTTGACCGATTGCTCTTGCTTCCAGCAGTCAATCTTGTCCTTGGTCGTGGTACTGGCCTTGGTCTCGGTGTAGGCTTTGGGTCATCTCTTATAAAACCAATGGGCAGGAGCAAATTTCTGTGCAGTGTTCGTGGTCTTCCCTCACCGTCTTCCCTAATCACTGTGTAGACGGGAATCTCGGGGTTCTTCTGCTCTATTACCACGTACGGTATCTCCTCCCAGGTATCTGCAAGCTTGTGCTTTCCTTCGTGTGCAACAATCTTGACTAGCACTCTATCTCCTTTCTCAACATCAGCACCACGAACTCTAATGTCGTATGTCTCCTTCTGCTTGGTCTGTGAACTCTGAGACGCTTCGGCTGCCAGTCTGCAAGCCTCTGATAGTCTGGTTCACAAATCCTTGACGTACTTTACAGTAGTTGTCTTTTCCTCCTTCCTCAATCCAAAAACCAGGTCAATGGGTAGTCGAGGGTGTCGTCCAAACATGAGGAAATACGGTGCAACTCCCGTGGACTCATGGCGAGTGCAGTTGTGAAATGTACCAACGGGGCAACAAACGCTTTCCAGTTCGACTTCTGTTCCTGTGTCAAGGTTCCTAGCATACAAAGGAGCGTCCTGTTAAACCTTTCCACCATGCCGTTCCCCATAGGATGGTAGGGTGTAATCCTAGACTGTTTCATTCCCATCAAGGTACAGAGTTCCTTTATAACGTTGCTCATAAAGTTGGCTCCCTGATCGGAATGGATCCTATGTGGAATTCCATAGTGGACGATGAAATGGTCGAATATCGCCTGGGCAGTTGTTCTAGCTGTTTGGTTTCTAGTTGGAATGGCCTGGCAGTATCTGGTAAAATGGTCGGTGATGACCAGAATGTTCTGGTATCCTCCTTTGGACTGTTCCAGGGACAGGAAATCCAAACACACTAGCTCCAGTGGGTAACTGGTACTGATGCTGACCATGGGCGCTCACTGGCTATTCACTGGCGTCTTACGTCGTAGACATCTTCCACACTGTGCAATCCACTGTTTCACTGATCTATCCATACCGAGCCAGTAGAATCTATCCCTAAGAAGTGAAAGAGTCCTATCCTTTCCGGGGTGACCAAAATCATCATGGAGTGCTCTAAGGACATCGTCTACGTGTGCTGATGTGTAACACAAGCTGTATGGTTCTGTCATCCTCACTCTCAACTGCTCTGTATAAAATCCCGTTGTCAAAGCAAAGACGATGGAACTGTCGCAAAAGTGGTGTGGGTCCTACTTCTGCTACGGTTGGTTTCCTTCCTTCCTTGACAAACTTGATCATCTCTCTAATAGTGATATCCATGTCCTGTGCCTTCTTCCAATCCACGATGTCGTGTGGGACTTCTTCATCTTCTTCATCTGATGGTACTGATGATGGATCTACAGCTAGACTTTCAACTAAAGCTGATGGTAAAACCGAATTGCAGATAGCCTGTACTGCTTCCCCTGAGATGGTCGCTGTTCCGTCTGCATCATAAGGTAATCGGCTCAAAGCATCTGCATCTGCCATCTGTCTTCCAGGTCGATAGTTGATGTCGAAATCAAACGCTGCAAGACTAGCTAACCAACGGTGTCCTGTGGCATCAAGCTTCGCTGTAGTAAGCACATAGGTCATGGGGTTGTTGTCGGTGATTACTGTAAAGCTGTTACTGTAGAGGTAATCTCAGAACTTCTCACACACTGCCCACTTCAAAGCCAGAAACTCTCTCTTGTGTGTTGGATATCTCTGTTCCGCCTTGGTTAAACCTCTACTGGCATAGGCAATCACTTTCTTTCCTTGTGGCTGGTTCTGGTACAACACTGCTCCTAAAGCTGATCCTGAAGCATCGGCGTGGAGCTCAAAGGGTAGCTTGCTGTCTGCCTAACCAAGGATGGGTGCTGAAATGAGTAATCTCTTCAGAGTGGCAAACGCCTCTTCCTGTTCAGGTCCCCAAGTCGATGGCTTTTGCTGGTGCTTCTACGACTTCTTGGATGCTGGAGCAGGCATAAGATCTGTCAGTGGCTTGCTAATGGTACTGAAGCTCTTGATAAACCGCTTGTAGTATCCAACAAATCCTAGGAATCGTCTGACGTCTTCTGGGCTCGATGGTTTGGGCCAGTTGACTACCTTCTCTGTCTTCTCCGGGTCGATCTCTACTCCTTCCTCTGACACGATGTGGCCGACATACTTAACCTTCCTCTTGAAGAACGAGCATTTGTCTGGTGCGAGCTTCATGTGGTGTTGACGAATCCTCTCGAAGACAAGTTGTAGATTTTCGAGGTGCTCTTCATATGTCCTACCAAAGATGATCACGTCGTCTATGAAGATACAGCATATCCGGAGATGAAGATCCGAAAGACACTGTTCCATCATTCTCTGGTACGTGGCAGGCGAGTTCGTCAATCCAAATGGAAACCAAGTGGTCCAACGGTGAATGCTGTTCGTTCCTTGTGTCCTTCGAGGATTTCGACCTGATGGTAGCCACTCTTCATGTCGACTGTTGAGAAAAAGGTACTTCCAGCTAGTGAGTCCAAGAGTTCTTCTATGCGGGGCAATGCATAGCTGTCCTTCTTGGTCTTCGTATTGAGCTCTCTGCAGTCTACACACATCCTGAGTTTCCCATTCTTCTTCCTCACTAAGACTACATTCGATGTCCAAGGGCTTCTTGATGGTCTGATGGTTCCATTGGACAGTAGCTGGCGTAGGTGTTTCGTCACTTCATCGTACATGGCTGGTGGAATTCGCCTGTATCTCTGCTTAAAGGGTCTATCATCAAGCAGGTCTATTCTGTGCTTTACTGTGCTATTCTGTGTTCCCAATGTCTGTGTCATTCTTGGCAAAGATGTCGTCATACTCCAGTATAAGATCCTTCCCTCTCTGTAGCTGGTTGTCACTCAAGTCGCTCTGTGTAATCTCAACCAGGTCAAGGACTGAAGTCGATGATGGTGATGACTCTGTCTCTGGTGGTTGAATGGTGACAGGTTGAAGTTCACACAGTACAGCTCTTGGTGGTATGACGATGGTTCTGGTCGATACGTTGGTCATCTGTACATCTACATTACCATTGGTCTTACACTGGTACTGGATCAAACCTGGTTCAACTTCTAAATTTGGGTGGTCTGGTTGTAGCTTGGATGGGTGGAGCATAGCTGGTGTGGTTAAATAGGGCATCTCCTTGTCTACAAATCCAATAATCTGGCATGATGTGTTCGGCTTGAGGGTAATGGTCTCTCTACCAGCATTCTTTACAACAGCCAGGACATTGTTGTTCTTCCTTAGCTCTTTTTCTCTCAGGCTGATGGTCCGAAAGGTGAAGTACCATGGTGTCTTCAGTTGACAGGTCTGTAAGTAGTTGTTCCCATGGTGTTGTTTCAAGGAATCCATCATAGCTGACAAGATGTTGGTACCCAAAAGGACTGGTACATGGGTGTTGTATGGAGTGTCTGGTACTACTAACAGTAAACATGGATAGTCTGTGCTGTCGTTCTCTATCCTGATCTGTGCCTCAATATACCCATCATATGGCAGTTGCTGGCCTCCTGCACATTCTATATCTAGTAGATCCTGAATGGAGTGCATCTCTAGATCAATTAGGTGGTGTTGATAAAAGGTACGGCTAACTGTTGAAACTGTAGAGCCTGAATCAAGAAGTGCCTTTACAGATGTTCCTTCCAGCAATACCTCACTCTCCGTTGGCTTTCCAAACAATCCAGGTGGTACTCTGGGTTTCGTAATCTCTGGTGTCTCCTTTGGTACACCTTTGCTTCTCTGTAGGACCTGTACTCTTACATAAGCCTATTGACGGTCCTGCTTCAACGGCTTCTTGGAGTTTAAATCCTCCTGTCGGACTCTGCATCCCTTCTTTATGTGACCAACTTGTCCACATCTGTAACATCTAACTTCTTTGGTGTGGTTAGCTGATGATGCTTGGTCTCTGTTGTCTTGTCTATTCTGCCAATTAGGTCTGCTCTGATAGTTCTTGTTTCCTCTGTATCTGTTTCCTCCTCTACCTCTGTTACCATAACTGTTCGTCTCATAGCTATCCATCCTGGTGGCTTACTATAATTCGTCAAGCTTACTGGTGTCTGGCTTAGGCTCATCTTGTTCTGTTGTTGCTGACTTGGCAATATGTGGTTTCTTGGTTGTTGCTGTTCTTTCCTCATAGTCCTTCTCAATGTGCCTCAGTGCTACTCTCAACTCATCAAAGGTCTTCAGGGTATCATACTTATATCCCGATATGTCTTTCAATGGTGATTTCAATCCAGTCCAAAGCATAGATCTAAGCATACCATCCTTCTCTGAGTTCTTAACAAGTCTCTTGGTAACTGCCTTTCCTAAAAGGTCTTCAAGTCTGCAGCTCCATGTTGTTACGCTTTCATCATCCTTCTGTCTGGCTCGGTAAAATTCAGCAAGTAGTTCTTCTTTGCTCTCAACTGCACCATAAATACTCTCCAACTTCTCTAGTATCTCTTGAAGTGATGCTTGGGGTCCAAGATGCATGGCTGCTTTCCCATCTTCTCCCTTCAAAGATCTTCTGACGGCGTAGTTTATGCTCTCATGGTCGTATAGACAGTCGTTCATCAATGATGTAACTTCATATCTCCACAGTTCATATGTCGTCTCATTCTTTAGGTTGGCACCGGAAAAACATGAAATCTTTGGAGGTTCTCTCTTACCCTGAGGTGATGTGTACTTGGGTCTTGCATCAATTGGTCTATCTTGTTTCTCTTCCTTCACAGTGGTTAAACGCTGTTTGATCCAATCAGCAGCACCTTCCGTGGAATCGGACTTGGTCTCTTCTTTCATGTTATTCATAATAAGTTCAAGTAGCTTTAACTCTTCTTCTGATGGTTTTCCTCCAGTTGCCATGGTGATAGATTCTCAAAATAATAGCTAAAGTAAATGATCCAACTAAGTAAAGAGGTAATCTCTAAGTGAAACTAAGAGGTGAAGTAAATTCAATATAATTAAAAGTAAGTCAAAATATCTAAGTACCAATAAATAGAAACTATGTAAGTGATAACTGTAAATAAGTCTGGACTAAAAACCAAGTAAATATGAAGTAGAAGTCTGGAACTAGAAACAAATTAAATAATCTAAATTAATCTAAGTCAAAATCTAGAAAAATAAAATAAATATAAAGTAGTAAATATCAAACTGTAAATAAATAAATAAATCTGTAAACTAAACTAAATGTAAATCAAAAGTGGAAAAATTAAAGTATCTAAATGTAAAGATCAACTAAAGTATCAAAATGTAAATGCTAATAAGCTAAAGATAAAGTAAGTCAAAATCTGAAAATTAACTAGAAGAAAAAATTAGTGATATACAAAGTAACTTACGAACAGGATACAAAATCTAAACTTGGATATGAGTAGCAAAGCTTTTACGTTTACAAACTCAAGACAATAGACAGAAAAATGAATTTATTAGTACATAAATACAAAAGTATAATACACAATGACAAAGCAAAATATAAATATCAAATAATAATAATGGTACAAGCAAGACACAAAATGGCAAAACAAATACAGTATATATAGAGATTAGTATCTACAACACAACCTATACAACTCAAATAAACCTGATAACCTTCCCTGAAAACTAGATCAACTCACAAAGATCTCAACTAAGACAAGTCAAAGACTAAAGATATAAAGATCTGGGTAATGTTAACTGTCTAAGGCAGTCACATAAATAAGGTAAAAGGGTAAGGTTTGTAAATGAATCACTATTAATTCACGCAAAAAGGTAAGGGTACATGCAGGTCAAACAAGGTAATATACATACAATCAATCACACAAACTCAAATGTACTCCTATGTACTATTTATCAAACCTAGTTATAGCCTATTTAACTTCTATTTAAAGCTAAGTTTAATTCAAAGTCAAATAAAAAAAAATCAAACTCATGCGGACAATCACAGTACAGTACAATGACAATTACAAACAATCACAGTCAATGTACAATCAAAGACAAAACATAAAACATATACACATATACCATGCAACGTCAAATCACATGTAAATACTTACTATCTCAAAAAGTAAACTAAGTTACGGAACGGCTACACCTATAGGAAACAGACAAAAATGGTGGTCAATGAAAAAAAAAATGAATGAAAATGCAAATCCCAAGTGTAATGCAAGTGAATGTGCTAGACCTACCTAACTTCAATATAAGTTAAAGGGTAGTGTACAATTAACTAAGTTCACAAAGTCTAGCAACAATGAAAAAAATTAAATGAAATATTAAATGGAAACAATCTGGGCTCTCTATGGTAAGGAAACGACAAATGGGAACAATTTATACACCATTTTGTAGCTAAACCATCAGACAATCGATATGTATAGGCGAGAATACGACATAAATATGGTTTAATGCAAAAATCATACATTCAAAAATGTTGACCCATAATTATTTTTTCCTATGTCCTCCCTTGTGAAGGGTTATAGAAGTAAATATATAAAAAAAATTGTACCAAGCCCCTGTGAGTTGACATAAACAAAAAGTTTAACAAAAGTTCAAGAAATTAAAGTTATAAGTTTTACAAACAATAGATTTAATTAATGACTGACCATAGAATCACTGTCGTTGTTCTGTATCCAAAAAGAGAAAATCCAAAATCCAAAAGTGAAATCCACCATTATCTGTTTAAATGTCAGTGAGCTCACACTCCGGAAATACGGTAAACATGCATGTGACGAATACAGCTGGTGACGTAAGGAATTCCCAGGTGTGACAATTACAGGTATCGAATCTGTGATGTAAAAGAGTCTATGACGATCCGCAGGTAAAGTACACAGGTAAACAAAGTCAAGGCCGGCAGTATAAATCAACTGTTAATCCGTCGAATACACATCCGATGACAAACTACGTGGGCGCCATTGTAGAATTGGTCTGTTTTGGGCAAGTTTCAATAAATAAAAACAAACACAATCTTCAGGGTTACAAATGTACTAGGGTTTATTCCGTCATCATAGTGGAATGTATCAACTTAAATACAGGATAATAAAAGACCCTGAAATAACAATAATAACAATATTGACCAAATCGTAAAATTACACAACTTAATGAAATGACTTTATATAAGAAAATAGTATAAATTCTTACTATCGTCGAAACGTTAAAAATAGAAATTACTTCAATTTGACTTTTCAAATAATGTCTTCGTGTCTTATGAAAATGTAACTTATGCTGAACTATTAATTGAAGACTTTGTAACAATAAATAGTATATTTACTGCACATCTCATATAGAAAATAAATGACTTTAAAACATAAAAACGGGCATTACAATTAACCAACATAAACCAGTGCAGTTATATCAAAACGAATACAACATAATACGAAAATTACGGACAATACGTCCATAGACAAATAAACACAAAATAACGTAAAAACATACCTCACATGAGGTGTAAGAGGTCGAAATAATAAGGATATGTTTAAAATATGAAAAGTTATTGTCTTCCATTTATTTATGAGACTAAATAAATGACAATCTATATAACTTTAATATCAGTGGAAAGTTATAATTACTCTATGCGTTTAATCAAATTTACGAAAGTTTAAAAGGCATTCATACACGTAATCATACAAGTTTACATACACCAATCGAACATCTAAAACCGGTCAAACTGGTCATTTTCATACCTGAAGTTATTCAAATGACTATTAAAGGAAATATATATTAGCTATGGTAATTTTACTGACCTTTAGTATATAAATCATGCAAACATACAAGAACTAAGAATGTAATATCCAAAGAGAACAAATATGGTTTCCAACTGCTACGACATCAAAATGAAAAGAGAATGAACAAAGAGGTCAAACTAAAGAATTCCCGCTCAAAACCAATGAACCTTGAATATAACCAATAGAATAGGAATACGTCTAATAAGTACAGTTACAAAGAAAATACTAAATACAGGAATAGTATGAAAATGAATACAAGTACATCAGATATAAAATAAATTACAAATAATATAATAGAATACAAAACACTGAAATATCACTCTGCCACAGAATAAGTGTATGCGACTCAGATCACATAACAAGCGGTAATTTAGAAAAAAATCACAATGAAAAAACACCAGTGTTAAAATTATACAGAACAATTTTTATTTTTGGATTTCATCCCCCCAACCCTCACGACGTCCTATCAGGGGAAATTGAATTAGATTTTCTTCTGTTTGTCCGTACTTGCGAAAGTGGTGAAGCATAGCGGTTTTTATGGCCCGACCACGTATATGAAACGGATATTAAGATTTCCGTTTTTCCGTCCGTCCATACTTCCGTAACAGTTTGGTTTAGTTCTAAGTAACATTCGAAATATTTGGGGTCAGTGAAATTTCAATTTCACCACTATAGATATGTGTTAGGTAGCGCTACACCACCCGCGAGAAAATAGTTCGCCGTGACATTTATTTTAAGTATGAATGACTTTGGTGAGTGAGTGAGTTGGTGTTTTACGCCCGTGCAACGCTATATAGGTTATCCACAGGCGTTGAACATGAAAAGAGTGATAAAATGAACATGAAATGATGATGATAAATGAAATATGGGGGTTGGATGGGAAACGAAGGACCGGTAAATTTTGAAGAACCACAGGAAAAGGGGAGAGGTGGGTAGCGGCGGAAAATTAAGCCTATGTGGTGCACTACTTGGCGGTCAACAAAGGGGTATTTTACGTGCATGAAGCGTGGCATTCTCCACACACGTTGGCCCACTATGGTCGGCGGTCAGGGTTTCCGTATTATAGACCTGACAACCCCCGCGGACGAGGGCCACCCTATTCAGCCACCTAGGGTACACACTTGGTCGCTCTGTGGGCTAAGCACTGACCCGACGTCAGAATCCCAAGACCCTTAGTCGCCTCTTACGACAAGCTAGGCTCTGCTGCGGGCCTATTCGCCACCCGGGCCCCGCACGGGACGAATGACTTTGGTTAAGTTATTGGTTAAGGTTTATATCTCGAATACTATACCTACAAAAATGTGAATCTGGTAGCGCTACACCACCTCTTAAAAATGAGGTCACTGTGATCTTTATTTTAAGGTAGATGGGGTGTCTATCACTGAGCATCTTTTTTGCACATCTATCAAAACTTTAGAATTTATAATGCTCGTTATTCAAATTGATTTCTATTGTGCTAGGTAATCATCAAAATTGGTAATTATAACAAAAATTAGGATTATATACACATTCTTTGCGAATTTCAATATTTTCCCGTACTTTTTAAGGGGAGATAATTTGTATAGAAATAATAGGGAAAAAACACATTTTTCACTTTTTTCAAAAATTTTGATGGTGAACTTTATTTTTTATTTAGTATATTTAAAAATCCATCCAAAACAAAGATTTTCACAAATTTTAAGAAAAATCTATGGAGTGATTTTTTTACGTAAAAGAAATTTGAATTTTCCCTATTGATCCTACATAAAAAGTACTGAAATCATCAATTTTTCAAAGTCGTTTGTACAAAAATTCTCGTGGTGAAGTTTTAATTTTATAATCGAAATTCAAAGTACCAGTCTAGGACTTACGGTGGTCAAAATTTAAGAAAATTCTATGGATAACTTTTTAGACACCCCACCTACCTTAAGCATGAATGACTTTGATTGAGCTCTTGATTATGATCCTGTTATTCCGGATACTACTTGTTGGGGTGGGGCTCAATGAAATTTTGCCATTAGATGGGTAACCTAGTCCGTCTGTATGTCTGTAACACTCTTTGTTAAGGTCCAAAACTCAAAAACTGATGTGACTTGATTATCACGTTACCATCGTTTGGAAATTTCGGTTCAGCCATCTCGAGGGAGTTGTGTCTAGAAAGGTATTCTATTACCTAAAATGAATAAAGGTGAAAAAGTAAAAAAAAAACTTTAGATTTTGTTCGATAAAAAATGATCGTCCGGTATTACATATCATGAAAACAATCCTTCAAAATTTCATCAAAATCGCTTTTGCGGTCTCAGCTGGGGATTGTTTCAACAAAAGTTTGACGGACGCACAAACGGACGGGCAAAAGGCCATTACTAGGTTCCTTTGTCGCATTGCGGCGAGGGACAATTAAAATTAATTATCTAGCAAGTGATTGGTTTGAAGTACAAACTTTGTATAGTATATATTTCCTGGCGTTTTCGGTATGCTTGATGTATTAATTGATATTGATATGCTATAACCATTGTATCATTTGTAAAATAAAATATCTATTTGAGTATTGCATATTTGTTAAGTGAATCTTGGTAAAATAAAGGTATTAGTTTGTACATTGACTTTGAAAGTATGCTGGATCTGTTTAAAAGGAAGTATTTAAGTATGCCTTCCATGTTTTGTCTTTAATTCTCATGGACACTCCAAGTTTGGTAATTTTATTAAAACCTTTTTGAGTTTCAAATAAATTGAGAAGATTACGTAATATGTATTACCATGCATAATTCTCTTTAATGTTTGTGCCGTTCCAAATCTTCTTAATTTGAATTTTCTATTTTAAGCCTCTATTCTTGTGCCCAAAGAAACTATGCATATCAACATTGAATGAATAAAACATGTTACAGGTACAAAATAACATAACTATGCCCACCTTTTGAAGATATTGTCCAAAAGGACCTTGATGTGCATCAATTTTTAACGCACGGGCGGCCTTTGAATCACCATTAATTGAATTTAAAAACGGTTCGACCTAATATCAATAACAAGCCACTATGTTGAGCATGGGCAATTTGATTTTGATATATTATTTTAAATATGCGCAAAATCTTTCGAAAACTTTGATAAAAATATTTTCTGCCATTCATTTCGGAACATTTTTTGCCGTAGACATTCTACACCGTTAAATTATCCGTTTAAAATTTTCAAATTGTCAAAAACCCTAAGTTTCTTCCTACCCCAAACATAGGTTGGTCTTAGTAATTATTTGGTTTCTAGTTTTCGGCATTTTGGGGTATAATTGTTCTATGCTCTTCATATTCATATAGTGTTTGACATTTTAATTTTTTGGTACAGGTGTAGATCGCATCTGATGAGTCTTGAATAGACGAAACGCGCGTCAGGCGTAGCAAAATTTATTTGTCTGGAACTTTGTTGCAATTTATATATCCAACGGTTCTTGTATGCACAGGATCAGAATATTGTAATGAAATATAAAAAGAGGGTGCCATGTTGATATTTGGTGGTGCCTAATTTTTTTGAACTGTTAAGAAGAACGAGATATGACATATGTTAATTTTGTATGCTTTCTTTGTTATTCATCACAAAAATGATTACACTTTTGGCTCTGTAATGTTAGTATTAAAGGTATGAAGTTTGTTAATATTTTCAATAGAAGACTTATGGAAAATAACATTTTGCTAACAAAATGCTTGATTCACGTATTTCTGAATTTTCGGAACATGCTATGCGCCTTGTGAAATAGCAAGTACCTCGTGGAAACAAATGTACTGTACCCTCATGACCAGTAAACAATTGTATATTACATGTAAAAAAGTATAATGAGAGTGTTTATTTCTACTCAATTAATACCTATTCACATCTTTCTCTTGAGCAGTAAGAAAGATAATCTTTATTGAAATACAAATGACAATAATTTTTGCTACGCCTGACGTGCGTTTCGTCTATTCAAGACTCATCAGAGGCGCTCTACCAAATATATTGAAAATGCCAAACACTGTATAAATAAGAAGGGCATAGAACCAGTCCTATAGTAAAATTTACCTTTTTGTAATTTTTTGCAAATTTCAAATTAAACCCGACATGATGTAACTGTAGCTATATACATATTTAATGTAGACTTTATTAAAAAAAACGAAAGTAATGTCCTCGTGAAAATTAAAAAAAATGTTTGTTTATCTTTTAAGAAAACTTATTTTTTGCGTTTCTTTTGTTTTGTAATATAAAATATTTTATCATGCAATTAATGCGAAACCTCTTTGAACTAAACATTTCTCAGTTTACAACAAGTGTTCTATATACAGAGTTCCTGTACCATTCATTTGTTCTTGTTGTCTTCTGTCTAAGGTTCTCTGTTGTGGAATTGAACGTTGATCAATTTGATTTTTATTGTGTGTTATTTTTTTGCTTTGTCTGGGATTATTGATAGGGGGAAGGTGGACAAATAAATAGATAACAAGTTTTACCCCGCCACATTTTATATGTGCCTGGCCTAAGCCAGGATTCCTTGACAAAGCATTTGTTTGTACTTGTCTTTTTGGTGTTTTCTGTTCCGTGTTTACGAAAAGGGTCTTTCTTTGACTGTCTTAAGACATGCATTTTATTTAGACCTTGGACCTATTGCTGAACGACGAGCAGCGCCAACAGGCCTCGTTGAAGGCTGCTTGCGGTTTTCCATTGTGGATTTTCTAAATTACCGTTTGTTATGTGAGCTGTATCGCATACACTAATTCCAATTCTCATTATTGCCTATTTATTACGTAAATCTGAAAAAAATCCACCATAAATGTTATCTACAGGAAGCCATGCTGTTGCAATAAGATTGTTTCCGCATTAAAATTTAAGATCTAAATTTATGTCAAAGACAATATGTGAAAGGTTCGTGAACAGGAGTAGTAGCCGATATAAGAAAAGTATACCAAATAAAACACATACATGAATAAGTTCGGACGGATGGACAATTGACTGCCCTTCATAACATTTAATCACATTCCAACTGTTCAATCGAGCAAATAAATAACGTGTACATAATACAAATAATATAGTACATAAAGCTATGGTGTTTGAGGTTTTAACCCGATCGATATGGAGTTACTTTATATAAGTCTGCACATGCGTTGTCAATTATCCCAATGTATTGTTTCGGTAATGTTTTCCTCCATTTACTCGGAACATCAGACGAGTTTTTCCTCACTGTGTTATAGTACCCATTGTCACCTTTACTATGCGTCATATTCTGTACGTTATTTTGAATGTCTGTAGTAAAATTTAAACCACTGAAATCAAAGAGCAATTTCATCCCAGATTGTGGGTCTTGCGCCAAATCTTCGTAATAAATTTTGATATATTGATCAGGGTAGTCACGTGTTATCATGTTGGCAGCGTTGATATCGCTTATCATTCTTTCGCATAGTCGAAAAGCATCGTACTTCAGAGATGACAGGGTTGTAAAACCCCCATAGCGCATGGACTCTAGTGTTCCTCTTGGATCTCTTAATAAGTGGATTATTTTTAAGCCTTTCAAACGTTTTAAAAGAACAAAACCAATGTTCATGGAAAGTCGAACAGTTTTGATAAGTTTTACAGGCAATTTTTCGCATATTTTTGATAATTCTTTTACACACTCTGGTTTCGGATGCGTTTTAAGACAATGTACATAAAGTTGATGTTGCTTGCTCTTTTGACGATCGAAGGATAATCTATTCAAAATACCAGTTTGGACTTCATTGAAGTCACATGTTAGTAGGTTTGAAATATCATCGACGACCACTCTAACATTCTTTGGTAATCTACTGAAAAAAGAAAAAAACCATAAAAGGTATAAAAAGTATTTAAAGAAAAGTAATGTAAAATTTATTATATTTTTTCCATTTTTCGTAAGACATTCAATTTTTTTCTAATTGAAGTGTGGTTTTAACCACAAACATCTTATTAAAAAGCCAAGAGGCACCAGTGGGGCATTCGCGTATCAAAAGTCCGAAAGGGCAACAAAGAAACCGGTAAACACGAACAAAAACAGAACGATAAAACACAAAACACAAAATCAACCGAACGGAAATCAACAACGCGATCTCAAGTCGTAACAAGAGTGAACTCAGGTGCTCTGAAAGAGTAAACAGTTCCTGCCTGTTATAGCACACCCGTCGTGTTGTTAATTTCCAATTCAATGTGTCAAATAAAGCACGGACACAACAAAATTAGTTCACCAATAAACATAATGACGATGATGTATTGCTTTCTATAGCTGCTCCTTCGGTGATACTGCGAGAAGAACGAAGGCACTCGTCACATGTGTACTTCAAGTCAAACTCCTGCAATTCATTTGTTTTTTTTTATTTTATGGCCTTCTGTTCTAGTCAGTCATCTCTAGAATAAGATACGTCAATCAAATATGGATTCTCGGCAAAAATTCTAAAGAACTGATGAAAAATCTCCATTCTAAGTCATTTTCATCATTTAATAGCATTAAAACGTTTGATTTCTCTGCATTATATACTTCAATTTTCACATTCACAATTAAAATCTCGTTTGGCACAGCTGATTAAACGTAGCTTTAATATGGAGTAGGCATTGCCTAAATGCGAGCATAGCTAAAAGGGACTGCGTTTTCTTTTATATAATGATGATCATAATCAATGCAATCAAATGGTGCATTTTACATCATTTTTGGGGCGAGATGGTATGGGGCGATTAATCTTCGAGACACGTTAGTTTCGTACGTGCAAATAACCAAGACGAAACGAGCAGCTTATGTGTATTTATTATTTTAAGAATATTATTTTCTTGTAAAAAGCGCAATTTATTATCTTTTAAGTATTATTTCTTTTCTTATAAATTATTTTAACATTCACTCCGGCCCTGTAAAAATAATAACCCTTTCCGGACCATAAAAAATCTAAATCAGCATTAGCAAATTTCTCGCGGAAACAAATACCGTAGAGCTCTCCGCTCGAGCGGACACTTCGCTATGCTCGCTATTAAAAGAATGGAATGTCATCCAAGAGTCTAGCAAGAAAAACAAATTTACAGAAGATCAAATAATAGAAATGCTCAACATTCTAATCGACAACATATTTGTACAGTTTGGTGGACGTGTTTTTCAGCAAACAATAGATATCCCAATGGGCACAAATTGTGCACCATTGCTTGCCGATTTGTTTCTTCATTCATATGAAGCAGACTTCTTACAATCACTTCTAGACAAAAACGACCGCAAACTTGCTTTGTCCTTCAATCTCACATTTCATTATATTGATGATGTCATTTCACTAAACAATCCTCGATTTGGTGACTATTTACATCTCATATACTAGTATCCGAAGGAACTTGAAATAAAGGACACTACAGATTCTAGGAGGTCCGTTTCATATTTGGATCTATTTCTCGAAATTGACACACAAGGAAGGCTTTGTACTAAGCTCTATGACAAACGTGATGACTTCAATTTTCCTTTAGTTGACTTTCCATTTCTGTGTAGCAACATTCCGTCCGCTCCGGCATATGGAGTTTACGTATCACAATTGATTCGTTATTCCAGAACATGTAGGGAATATAACGACTGCCTTGATAGAGCTACACGGCTTACAAGCAAATTGTTAACACTGGGGTACGTTGCTCCTAGGTTGTTGTCATCACTCAAGAAATTTTACGAACGACATCGTGTGCTTGTATACAAACACGGGATTTCTATCTCTCAGATGAGCACAGATGTTTGTTTGACATAGAGTTTTGTAATGTCATCCTTTCCGGATTTGACCAACACTTAATCGATCTTTGGCAACGTGACGGGTGTGCTATAGCAAGCAGGAACTGCTTACTCTTCCGGAGCACCTGAGTTCACTCTCGTTTCGACTTGAGTTCGCGTTGCTGAATGCGGTTTTGTAATTATGTGTGTGTGTGTTTTATGTTGTAATGTGGTTTATTTTGTTGTGATGATTTTTTGTCTGCCGGTTTTGTCTTTGTCTTTACGGCTTTATGATACTGATTACCCCTTTGGTACACCTTTGCTTCATTGTTCAAATATGAAGTTACAATGTATGAATATATGTCACTATCACAAGCCAAATTGAATATGTTTTTTACACGTCAGTTGATTGACTTAGTCTTTGTCCATTCAGACTTTTGACATTCGATTCCCCCATCATTTTTTTTCTCTCTCACTGTATTAGAAATTGTCCAAAATGGCTGCCAAGAAAACCTCGACAACGATAATCAATAAATAATAAGCAGGTGTCTTTTGATTAGTCTTAATAAATGACGGGTCGCCAGGCTAAAATGCAGAAAACATGACGGCAAACCATAAAGGTGCACCATGTTGCGAAAATATAAATCACGTTCCTCGCATTTGAAAGAACCTTGCTGCAGGTCTTGGTAAGAGTAGGGCCCATAGGAATACAATGCAGGAGCTCAATTACACCTCCTCGATTGGCCTCGTGTCCATATTTAATTCACTTCATCATCATTTCATGGTTATTGTATTACCCCTTTCATGATGGTCTTCCAGATAAAGTCGAAATCGCATTGATTGGAAATAAAGCAATAACAAAATAACTTAACCACACAAAAAATATGTCTATAAGATTATGAATCAGGATTTTCGGCAAATTTCACGGTCGAATAACTCCAACGAAATATGCGATTCAATAATTTCTGGTCATATGCACAACTTCATGTACATATGAAGTTTTTCTTGCATACTAAGTTTCGTTAAGGGAGTACGAGCCACATTTTCGAGATCCTCGACTTTTATCCATTCAAATGCATTAAAAAATTTTCAACATGTTTTCTTAATATTTGTTCAGAACTATTAAGAGTAGGTCATAATAAACACCTTATAACAATTTCATTCAATTCTAATTACAATTTCTATGTTAAAACAGAAGACGAACTTTCAATGTATTTCCTATGAAAAATCTAGAGAAGTTTTTTTCCCGCCATATTTTTAGGTGCTTATATCTTGAAAACGGCTCCATGTTTTTGAAAACTTTTTTCATAAAGTCTAGCTATTTTGAGCAATTCTTTCCAAATTTTCTATTCTAAAAAACTTTTAATTACAAATAATCTCAGGCTCGTACTCCCTTAAGCTATTTTTAGTGGTTTTAGAGGAGTTGCGTCAAAAAGCTGATGAATCAGGTTTTTTTACGAATTTCCATGTCCAAAGGGCCATAACTCAAACAAAAATTAGCAGATCAATAATTCCCGGTAACATGATCAACTACATATGGTCTACTTACTGCATGCCAAATTTCGTGAAATTATATTCAGTGGTTTCAGAGAAGTTGTGTTGATAAACTGTGAAAATGGACGGACGTACTTACTAACGGGCGGATGGACGGTCCAGTCAATAACATTACACCCTCCGCATATTCGTTGCGTGGGGTAAAAACCAGAAAGTCTAATTGGTTTTATGAAAAAAAATCGACACATTTCCGCCTCACAAATAAAAAATAAATAAAAAGAAATTAAATAAACTTACGTCATTGAGTCATGACTTTGTGGGATTTGCTTAGACAGGGAATACACATCTTGTATGTTTCCATATGTCCAAAACGGTTCAAACAAGTAAAATACATCGGGTGATTGACGTAAAATGTCGGCTGTAAATGTTGACCCACTTCGTCCGTACGTAAGAAGGAGAAGCGATGACGCCCTGGTCGCTAAAGACATCGTATTTGTACTTGTCTTTTTGATGTTTTCTGTTCCTTGTTTAAGAAGGGGGTCTATCTGTGACTATTTCAGGGCTGGATTTGAATTATATGCATTTTACTTAGACCATGGGCCAATTGCAGACCCGCGAGCAGTGCCAAATGGCCTCGTTGAAGGCTGCTGGCGGTTGTCCATTGTGTTTTTTTTTCTAAATTGCCGTTTAATTGTGGGTTGTGTCGCGTACATTTTTTCCACATCTCATTATTTTCTATATAGGAAGTCTTTCCCTGGTGGTTGAATAGGCATTCCCTGTCATAATGAATGCCGGGGTCATCAGGCTATATGGTTTGAAAAACCCGACTGCAAACCACAGTGGTGTATCTTGTAAATATCTTGTTTATCTTCATAAAGTCTAGCTATTTTGAGCAATTCTTTCCAAATTTTCTATTCTAAAAAACTTTTAATTACAAATAATCTCAGGCTCGTACTCCCTTAAGCTATTTTTAGTGGTTTTAGATGAGTTGCGTCAAAAAGCTGATGAATCAGGTTTTTTTACGAATTTCCATGTCCAAAGGGCCATAACTCAAACAAAAATTAGCAGATCAATAATTCCCGGTAACATGATCAACTACATATGGTCTACTTACTGCATGCCAAATTTCGTGAAATTATATTCAGTGGTTTCAGAGAAGTTGTGTTGATAAACTGTGAAAATGGACGGACGTACTTACTAACGGGCGGATGGACGGTCCAGTCAATAACATTACACCCTCCGCATATTCGTTGCGTGGGGTAAAAACCAGAAAGTCTAATTGGTTTTATGAAAAAAAATCGACACATTTCCGCCTCACAAATAAAAAATAAATAAAAAGAAATTAAATAAACTTACGTCATTGAGTCATGACTTTGTGGGATTTGCTTAGACAGGGAATACACATCTTGTATGTTTCCATATGTCCAAAACGGTTCAAACAAGTAAAATACATCGGGTGATTGACGTAAAATGTCGGCTGTAAATGTTGACCCACTTCGTCCGTACGTAAGAAGGAGAAGCGATGACGCCCTGGTCGCTAAAGACATCGTATCGTGGATCTTCGTTAATTCTGGTGTTTTTAAAAACAAATATACACCTGAAACAACAAAATATATTTTGTACACAAAATAAATGATAATGAGATGTGAAATGAGGTAACGCGATAAACCTACAGAAACAAGTGGAATTAAAAAAAAATCCAAAACGGAAAAGACATATGAATGGAATGTGAAGCCAGTGGCCTTCAATTTGATCAGTGGTCGCTGCTCGCTGCCTTTCTTTGGCACAACATATTTCTAAACATGAGATTCAATTAAAATCGTAAAATTTAACATACAGAGAATCATTTCTAGACACAGATAGAACAGGATAAGATAAAAAAAAATAGATATTCATTTACTGTGTCATCACAAACCTGTAGTGTTTTGTGTACAATGTAACTACCGGACTCAAAGACCGCAATGGAAGGGGGAAGTTTGGCGCGCCTTAAAACCTGGTTTAACCCACCATTTCTTTTGAAATGCCTGTACCAAGTCAGGACCATTGCGGTCTTCAATTTTTTCCGGTAGGTATTCCTTGTTTTGTCTAGTCTTATGGACATTTGAGATTGATTCTCCAAGTTCGGTAATTTTGTTATTACCTTCATTTACTGTGGTTTCGTTATTATTCGTGGGGATATCAATTTTCGTGGTTTTCGTTGGTGGACTTGGACCACGAAATTTGATACCCAACGAAAAGGAAATTTAACATTGATTTGTATGCTGCAGACTTAAAAACCATGAATTTAAGAATACACGAAATGATCATTTTTCATCAAACCACGAAAATTGGTACCCACGAAAATAAGTGAATAGTTGACCATATTTAGCAGATTTACCGTTGTGTGATTACAGACATAAACTAAATAGAAACCTGTTTTATATTAGTACTGTTATTGAAAGGACAGTCGGTAACTAGTAATATGACAATCGTGTGTGTTTCAAATGGCGAATAGGTCCACAGCGTCGCTAAGCTTGTCTGTGAAATTCCTCAAAAGAGAGCTCAGAAACCTGTCATGTGTTCAAGCCGCTTTGCCAACAAAGCGACTGGGTTTGTACTTGTCTTTTTGATGTTTTCTGTTCCTTGTTTAAGAAGGGGGTCTATCTGTGACTATTTCAGGGCTGGATTTGAATTATATGCATTTTACTTAGACCATGGGCCAATTGCAGACCCGCGAGCAGTGCCAAATGGCCTCGTTGAAGGCTGCTGGCGGTTGTCCATTGTGTTTTTTTTCTAAATTGCCGTTTAATTGTGGGTTGTGTCGCGTACATTTTTTCCAAATCTCATTATTTTCTATATAGGAAGTCTTTCCCTGGTGGTTGAATAGGCATTCCCTGTCATAATGAATGCCGGGGTCATCAGGCTATATGGTTTGAAAAACCCGACTGCAAACCACAGTGGTGTATCTTGTCGGAAAAATGTCATGTTCCTGACACTTTAAGAACCATACTGCCTGTCTCGGTAGAAGTAGGACCCGTAAGATTCCCGTTGCGGAGGCTAAATTGCCTGTCCCTACCCATCATTTCTTTTTCCGGTGGCATCTCCCTGGTTGATCTTGTGCTTCCTTTCTCCACTTCATCATGATCTCATGTTCATTGTATAAACCCTTTAATTTTCATCTTCCGTAGCTGAAATCGTGCTGCTTGGGAGAAAAAGCAATAACTATGTAACTTACTAACAAAAGATTTATGAGGCATTTACTGCGCTGCGTGGGAATACATAAATAACTAACTGACTAGCTAAGGAATATTCATTGAGGGAAGGTTGGGGCCAAAACAATAATTTACTAGTAACCCCGCCATATATTATATGTACCTGTCCTTAGCCAGGAATCTTTGACAAAGCTTTCGTTTGTACTTGTATTTTTGATGTTTTCTGTTCCTTGTTTAAGAAGGATGTCTATCTGGTACTATTTCAGGACTGGATATGAATTATATGCATTTTATTTAGATCATGAGCCAATAGCAGGAGCGCGCGCAGCGCTTTCTAGCCTCGTTGAAGGCTGCTGGCGGTTGTCCATGTACCGCTTGATTGTTGGCTGTGTCGTGTACACTTATTCCACATCTCATTATTTTCTATTATATGACGATAAACTACATGCCAAATTATGTAATACTGAGTAATTGAGTGAGTGAGTTGGTGTTAAATGCCCTTGCAATGCTATATAGTTTATTTAAAGGCGATGAACATGGAAAGGGTGATAAAATGAAATATGGGGGATGGGGTGGAAAACAAAGGAACAGTAAATTTTGAAGAACCACAGAAAAAGGGGAGAGATGGACAGGGGGCGCAAAATTTTGCTTATTCGGTCCACAAAGGGTCTTTTACGTGCAGCGAACGTGGCACTCCCCATACACGTTGGCCCACTATCATGACTATGGTCAGCGGTCAGGGTTTCCGTATTATTGACCTGACAACCCCCGTAGGCCACCCTACTCCGCCACCTAGGGTACACACTTGGTCGCTCTCTAGGCTAAGCACTGACCCGACGTCAGCTGTTTTACTAAAGAACTTACTATCTACAATTAGTCCTAAATTATAATAGAATCTTGAAGAGTTATGACCAAACATAGGACTTACGACCTTTAGTAAAACGAGGACCTGAATCCTAAGATCTTTAGTCGCTTCTTACGACAAGCTAGACTCTGCTGCGGGCATATTCGATACCCTGGCCCCGCACGGGACTACGTTATGTTGAAGTCTTTTAATTCCGAAATAAACATGAGCAAAAATAAATAGCCTTTGAATCATTTTTTTATAGACTTGGGTGAGAAATTTTTACACATAAGAGAATGATCAAGGATTTGCAATTGCAGTCTACAATTTCGTTCATTTTATAGTAATGAAATAAACTATCTGTCTTTTCAACCTAATTTAGAAAGAAGCAGAGGTACCAATGGGGTATCCGAATATCAAAAGCCAGAAAGGGCAGAGACAATACCAGTAAACACCAACAGGAACGGGACAAAAACAAATAACATGTCAAACATGGAAACACAAAATAACTGAATATCAATCAACAATGCAAACTCCAGTCGAAACAAGAGTGAACTCAGGTGTTCCGGAAGAGTAAGCAGAAAGTTTGTACTTTAATATGCTGAACCAAAATCTTTTCACTTTGTTTTTTTAACTAATTTTTCAGTGGATATGTTGTGTTTGTGTCCCGGACATATAATAAAAAAAGTTATATTGGAATTGTATATTTCATAATATTTTCACATTAAAAACATATACATCTTGTACTTGTTTACCAATTAAGCTCCGAGATGTTATGTAAACCACAGTAAACCATGCTAAATAGAGTATTACACGAACTGGCCTCCTGCCAAATGGTGCCTGAAAACAGATAAAAGGCTTTTTCAATAAATATTTTGAAAATACAAACACCTAATTGGGTATAAAACAGCTAATTTGGTTATGCTTTGCATGTATGTTTCAAGGAGTTAGCCACTTATCAGCAGCTATAGAATCAAGCATAAGAAGGTCAAAACCCAAAGTATTGACAAAAGTGCTCTAGACCAAAAAATGTTCGGACAAAGTAGCCAATTCCAGCACCAAGACTATCAACAATATAAAGTTCAAGCACATTGTACTCATAGCCAATCAGAATTTGTACATAGAGTTCTTAAAATTAAGTATAAACATTTTGTACCCCCTTCACATATGCGAAATTTCCTTACGATTTCTAACGAGTTGGCAGCTCGTATTCGATCGCAAAGACTTGCAATTTACTCGCAATTAACTCCCAGTTACTCGATAAGAGGTCTTGACAACTCGTGTGAAACCGTCTAATCTTGTGTAAGTTTTACGAGAATTCTTATCATGCCAAAAATCTTCGTTAACTAGTTGAAAAATAACAATGTTATAATTTTACTCGAAAGAGCATCGCTTGTCACTCGTATAGAGCTCGTGATGATCGAAAATGACACGCGTTGACTCTTGACTAACTCGGGAAGAGGCAGTTAGTTACAATTTTTTTTACGACATCGCATTTCACGCGTAAAGACATCGTAACGACACCGTTACATGCTCTTGAACGCTTCAAAATTAAAATTTTAATCGTCGTTGGACGGGGATGCGAAAATATCTGGACATCTGAAGAAATCGTGAAAGCTCAAAAAAAGGCTCGTAAAAGCAGTAAAAAGTCTTATGAAAAGGAATTAAAGTTGCAACTGAAACAGAATCAAATCCAACGTCCTTCTAGAGATATGTAGAAGCTCATAAGGTATCTTAAAGCTCAAAACTAGACCTGGGATAGGCAGTCTTGAAAAAGCTGATAGAAATTTAGTTTTTGAAGACAAAGATGAAGCCAAAGTACTTAACAAATATTTTTCAAGTGTATTTACTCGTACTGAGGATCTTAATGAAACAATTGATACTAAAGAGATTCATTCTTTACTATTAAACATTGCAGTAACTACCGAAGATGTGTTAAAGAAATTGTCAAAGATTAATATTGATAAATCTACAGGTCCTGACAATCTACACCCAAAAGTACTGTTTGAAGTTCGACAAGTTATAAGATACCCACTACATAAGATTTTTAACAAGTCCTTTGCTGAAGGAGTATTACCTGATAAATGGAAAACTTCAATCATTTCACCATTTTTTTAAACAAAGGAGACAAAAAAAAACAGGCTTGCAATTATCGTCCTATATGTTCAACTTCAATAGTATGCAAAATATGCGAATCAGTGATACGTGACAAAATGATGAACCATCTGAGAGTAAACAATTTTGTATCTGACAGTCAATATGGTTTCAGACCAGGAAGATCCTGTGCAATGCAACTTTTAGAAATATTCATTTGGACTTTAGTCGAGCTTTAATTTGATTCAGTTCCTCATGAAAATTTATTACGAAAACTGCACAGCCTTGGTTTTCAAAGGAATATGCTTAAATGGATTAAAAGTTTGTTAACAGATCATAGATCTCAAAGTATCCGTATTACCGACAAGTACTCACCTTTGGCAGAATTTATAAGTGGGGTTCTACAAGATAGTGTCCTTGGACCTGTTCTATTTATTACTTTTATAAACGATTTACCTGACACTGTATCTGGTCTTTTGAAAAATTTTGCAGATGTCTCTAAAACATACTCTTCTGTTATCATTGAAGAACAGATTCAATCATTACATAGTGATTTAGACAAATTGTGTGATTGGTCAAGAAAATGGAAACTTTCTTTCAATGCAACATAATGTAAAGTCATTCACTTTGGAACAAACAATACTGAAGAAAGATATACAATGTTAGATAACTCTGATACATGTAATCAATTCAAGTTCAACAAGTATTTGAAGAAAAAAGATTTAGGAGTAACTTTTGAACCAAACCTGAAATTTGACAAACATATTAACAATTCAGTTAACAAAGCTCAGTGTGTTTTGTCCATGATTTGTCGCTTCTTTGATTATATGGAAAAGATGTTTTTAGTCCCTTATAAATCGATAATACGCCCGCTATTGGAATATTATTGTACTACAGTATGGTCCCCATATTTGAAAAGATTGAGAGCATTCAGCGTGTAGCTACGAAACTGGTTCCAACAGTAAAAAATCTCAGTTATGAAAATAAATTGAAATCTCTTGGTCTTCCAACTTTTGCATACAGACGTGATCGATACGACATGATTCAAGTATACAGAGCACTTAATAAAATCGGTGACATCAAATGGCAAAATATGTTTACTTGATCAACTAACCAAACCAGAGGACATCAATTTAAATAAGTTAAGAAGAGATGCAACACAACTCAACGTCTGAATACTTTTTCTATGCGGACCGTAGACCAGTGGAATAACCTATTAGAAAGTACTGTTACAGCAACATCTATTTACATTTTCAAAAGTAAATTAAACAAAGAGAACTGGAATGAAAAGAAGTTTACTCAAACTTAACTGTATTGCTATGCAGCGGACAATATTGATGTGTTTACCCGTTATGAACTGACATTATATTCTATACAGTATATTGACACTTGACCAGTTTTCATGTGGAATTACTCAATTCTACTATGCTCACCATTTGTACAACTTTAACGAACTTTAATATAAATTTTGCGCAAGGGTCACATAAGTTAGTGTAAAAGTTTATAAGTCGAGGTGACTACAGAATATACGATATTGAGATGTGGAATAAGTGTACGCGACACAACAAACATAAACAAACAGCAATTCAAAAAATCACAACGGAAATCAGCAAGCAGTCTTCAACATGACCATAGGTCACTGCTTACCGTCTTGCATTGGCCCAAGACTTATAATACAATACAAAAGTATCAAAACCAATCCCTGAATCCCTGAAGAAGTCTGAAGACTTACTGACGTCACAAAGATAAAGATAATCAAGGTGAAAAAGGTTGGAAGAAAATTACGTAAGAATTCTACATAAAACTATACATTTTGAACATCGTACCAACTCGTAAGAGAATATCGTATATGTGACGGGGATATTAAAAATCTTACTCTTTTACACTAAGTAAAAAAATGTATGTGTTTCCATTGATTGAAAATTATTAAAATTTTGTGAGACGAAATGGTTAGTGATTGCTATGATAGGTGTTTGGTTGGTAGATGTACTCAGTTGATTACCGTATATGTAAAATCCATATTACATGTATGTCTTTACGACCGTGTTGTGTTTTGCGCAAGATAGATCGCAATGGAAGGGGAAGGTTTGACATACCATAAAACCTGACTAAATCCACCTATTTGCTTGAAATGCCTGTATATGTACCAAGTTAGGACTCTTGGGATCTTCAATTTTTCCAGCATGTCACCTTGTTTTCCCTTTTGTCTTTGTTTTATTACATTTATTTTCCATTGTTTTGAAAAACATGGCATTTAAATCTGCATATCTTGCAATTGATTACAATGTATATAAAAAACATCTTAACGAAATGGGCAAATTTTTCGATAAAAACAGATGTTAATCCTGTCAAAAGATATTCGTTTTTGTCTGCAAACAGATTTCTCCTTGACCTTTCAAATGAATGAATAAAACATGGGTGATGTCGCACAATTATACTTACCTTAATCATATATGAAGATCTAGAGGCTTAAGGGACCGACCGTTTTACTAAAAAAGGAGAAGGGGGGGTTGTTGTGTTTAAAGATAAGTTGATTCTGACTTTTTATATATTTTGGGGGTGCGGTCTATCAAATAATAGGAATGCAAAAATGTTTGATGTCATTTGACCTCGAAAAAATATTTTTGCAGCAGATTTCAGTCCTAAAACATAATGCTAAATAACGGAAAAAAATATCGTGATGTCTTGAAATAAAATATGCAAATGGATTCATCAAATATGTTCATTAACTATTTAATTAGCCGAATTTTATATAGTGAAAATCCGAGTTATAAAATGGTGAATGTTTGGCGTAAGGCGGGCTAGGAAATACTTTCATAACAGTTTTATCAACAACTTATTACCACAGCCTCTTACTATTTGAAATGCATGATCAGCATAGGGTCTCATAACGGAGGATTTATTTTTAGGTATGTCGCTTATTTACATCCTGTTAAAGGAAATTCGACCTTGTCTGCCTTTACTCAATTTTTTGGTTACATGTCACCTAACCATAATGATGCTCCTGAATTGTTACAAAATGTGCTTTTTTGGTAGGAACATAAAACATTTAAAACGTCACAAAGTCCATTTTTATGGCAAAAATATTGAGATGGCATTGTAATCGTCGGGGCTCATTCAATCCCTGTCGTTGCGATTAGCATGATTAACTACTAATATGTGTCAAAAGTAATTGATCGCTTCAAGTTCTTCCATTGAATTCTTTATTAAACTGGAAATTTTCGAAAAGTTATTCCGAGGTCATTTCAGAATCGTCTAAAAAAATTTGTGCATAAAATATTCTGAAATATTTTAATTTCATTTGTTCTTGCAATGTTTGTGGTTACAATTTAAAATATATTTTGCATTTCAATAGAATTTTTACAAAAAATATTTCCATAGAAGCATTTGTATAAACAATGTCATAAACTTTGTTAACAGAAAATTCTTATTTTTTTTTCATTTTTACACAAGAAAATCTTTTAAAATCATGTCTTTAAACTTCAAATATTTACATATATAACATGGTGCTTAATTGACAAAAAATTGACCGAAAATGACTGCAGAATAATTAATCAAAACATTTAATTCGTGTGACTCGAAACTTATTGAACAAAAACGCACATCGCTCGTGTTTTATAAAGAGATAACAGTGGTTTACATTTGCATCAAAGTGTCCACGTCTTTTTCAGGAATGGGGTCCTTTAGATCTTATATTGTGAATTTTAAGGCGATTTTCTTCCTCAATAGCGGAACTCCGTCATATGAGGCAAAAAATAGGACCCATCTGTTCTGTTTTGTGTTGTATGGGTGAAGCCTTTTGTAACTCAAAAGATATGTAAATGTATTCGAAAAACATACATATGTAACTGATCAACTTATACTTATGCTGCATTGTGCTGGGCTCGCATTTAGGCAATGCCTATATCTCATATTAAGTAATTTCTGTGGAGTGCGTGTCCGACGCATTTTTAAGTTTTGCCTGTTGTGCAAGATGTAATTATTGCGTTTCGTTTTAACTGAAAGTAATTTTACCTTGTTGCATATGAATCCTCTATTCATGTCAGTGTTTACTTCAAAAATACTAAAAAATGTTGTTCAAACTATTTGTAACACATGGTCTTTTGAATTTCTAAAGTCATTTACTTTTTTTCATCCTTGAAATAAATTTATTCATGTTTGAAATTTATTGTTTAAATAATCATTTGATGATTTTTAATGTGATACGAAAAATAAACCAGGAGAGAGGATTCTTTTGCTATTTTTAAAATTGTGTATATTATTGTTATTTGATGACAATTTATAGCTATCCTACTATTGAACATCTAAGTAGAATATATTTTCTGCCGATGTAACAATGAAAATGAAAATGTAAATTGTTTGGAATACTATTAATAGTGAAGTACGTTAAGGTTTATCGCTATATATCTGATGTTTAGAGGTGGAGGTATACACGAAATACATTTACAAAAGATATATTGAGTGCACTTTTAAGCATTTTCTTAAATATCAAGAAAAAACCTCTTTTGTGAAATATTATGTATATTATATTAAAGGACACTACAGATTCTGGGAGGACTGGTCTGCTTTATATTTTGACTTATTACACTAGGAAGACTTTGTACAAAGCTCTATGACAAACGTGTTGACTCCAACATTCAAATAGCTAGGCAAGTTTCCCTTTCTTTTCTGTGTAGCAACATTCCGTCCGCTCCAGCATGTGAAGTTTACATATCACAATTGATTCGTTATTCCAGAACACGTGGGGAGTATAAAGACTTCCTTGATATAGCTACACGGCTGAAAAGCAAATTGTTAACACATGGGAACGTTGCTTCCAGGTTGTTGTCATCACTCAAGAAATGTTACGGAAGGCATCATGTGCTTGTAGACAAATACGGGATTTCTATCTCTCAGATAACCACAGATGTGTGTTAATGTCATCCAATACGGATTTGACCAATTGAACACTAAACCGATATATAGCAACGTGACGGGTGTGGTATTGCAAGTATGGACTGCTTACTCTTCCGGAGTTTTGACTTGAGTTCACGTTTTTATATGCGGTTTGGTTGTTGTGCTTGTTTTTTGTTGATGTGCGGTTTGTTTCAGTATTCCTCTTTGTCAATGTTGCTATTGTGTTGTTATATGTATATTTTTATGTTGACTGTTACTTCGTGGTCTTCTCGTTTGTGTTTACTGGTTTTGTCTTTTCCCTTTCAAGCTTTTGACGTTGCAATCCCCATTTGGTACCTGCTCCTTTCAGTATTATCTCCTTAGTAGCATTTAAGGGGGTACAGAATACCTTAGGAAGATAACTCCTAAATATCACTTGAACGTTTTAGTCATGCACGTTTATTTAAGGATATCAAGATTCCTTAGGATCAAAATGTGAAATGTTGAAACTCAATTATATTCAATGAAAATTTTCCAAGAAACCTATGGTTTGATTTTCTTAAGAGTTTGCAGTTGAATTTATTTTAGTACATATTTTTGCAAATTTTCAGGAAAATTAAACGACACAGTTTTATTTTAGCCAAAGTGTCGGTTCCCCTTTTAAATACAATCTTCACGGCCGTCATTCGGTATCGTGAGTTTTTGACTCGTAAAGGAATCGACAACGGCGGCAAAGTATAGAAAGCTGCTCGTGGAGGGAGGAGGCGACGGTTCGTGGTGGAGGAATTCGGACATTTCAAATAGAAGGTCTGTCTTTTATTCTAATTTTCTTATATTTATATACAAAATATTCAAAAAACAAATATGTCTCACAAAATTAATGAACATAATGAACAAAAGCCAATAAAAAATAAAAATAAAAATTACTTTTTTCAAACTCATTCAAGGCGAATATTTCGTCATCATTTTTTCTGTAAACAAACATGTTATTCTACGAATTGCGGGTTGCCTTTTGCATAAAACGTTACAAATTTGGTATGTGCGTGTGCAGCATCTTTTGTTTTTACATATTCCACACCATTATAATAATTTAAAGAAAAAATGTATTAATAAGCTAAGAAAAATATGCTCGGTACCGAAAAATCGACTCGTGATAAATGGTGTACCGTATTTTTTTGCTCGTGAACTATGCTCGTGATGGAGGAATTTATCAATTATCAAAACTTTGTACCGGCACTAGAATCAATCATAACCTAAATGATATTGCATATAATACTTATATATATTTTTAACAAATTCGCTTGGGTATTTATTGTCATATTTTTATAACTGTAGATCATGAAAAGAAGATAGAGCAATAATTATGACAACAGAAAGAGACATTGGGCAATAAAGAAAAGAAAGGTACAAACAACAACACCAGGAGAAAATGGGACGACGACCACAACACCAGTCGAAGACGAGACAGTAACACCAGTTGAAGATGAAACAGCCACGCAAGTCGAAGATGAAACAGTAACACCAGTAGAAGATGAAACATCCACACCAGTAGAAGATGAAACATCCACACTAGTCGAATATGAGACAATAACACTAGTCGATGTTGGACCAATAACACCAACGGAAAAGACGACACCACAAGTTGAAGATCACTTTTACAAACGGCGATATGTAAATGAATGTTTGGCTGCACATATTAAAGAAAATGTTCATTTATGAATTTTATTTTAATTTTTTCAACATATTTATATATTTGTCTGTAATCTTTCTACAAGTTTTGGTCCGTATTGTATCTAAATTATTAGAGATTGACCACTTATGATATGTAGATTACCGGAATAACCGTATCTATATATTTTTTTTAAATTTGGATTTACTTTTTGTGCCTACTTAATGACCGATTTATTGTTTGATCTAACTATTTTGAGGCCATTTTTTACTGGTCACGCTTGCTACTTCACGAGCGATAAATCGTCGCCGAATTCTTCACGAGCAATAACAGCATCTTTTTTTGGAAAAAATGAAATTTTATTACATTTTAATAACTTTTCGTTTCATAGTAGCTGTCAAGATGTGGCAAAAATTGTTTTGGATATAATGATATGCTTAAAACGTCATTTTCGTGCAATTTACTACATATTTGTATAAAAAATGTCCTTTTTATAACCCCCAAAAATATAGGGTGCAGTAACGCCTTTAATTAATTCTCGAAATTGGTAAAGCTTTTTCGTGTACTTTTTTCCCATTCTACAGAGTAAAAACACTCATTTTGTGAGACAGTTTTATTTTCTTTATTTTTCTTCAAAGAACTTTGGTATTGAGTGAAATAAATCAACTTTCAGAAAAATTATAGTTTATGCTCCACCACGAACCATCTCCTCCTTCCTCCACGAGCATTTTTCTATACTTTGCCGCCGTTGTCGATTCCTTCACGAGTCAAAAACTCACAATAGCGAATGACGGCCGTGATCTTTGACACTTTAGGATTGGAATTTAATCATATATAGTTTATTTTTCAATCCAGGGCCAATTGCAAAACAGCGAACAGAGACCACTGGTCACCTTGAAGGCTGTTGGCTGTTTTCCGTTGTGGATGTTTTAAACTGTCGTTTATATTGTGATTGTGTAGCGTACACTTATTACACATCTAATAATCTTCAATATATTCATAACAGACAATTCTTACGATCGAGTTTGTGAATGCATCGGTAACCTTATAATACACCAGCAGCAGTTATCGACCCAGAGGTTTCCAAATACTCAACATTTGAAAACAAGACAAAACCAAATGAGTCATCAACACGAAAAAAGCACAAAAGAAAATGCAACCAGAAACACGATTTAAAGCCAAAACGAGAGTGCTTCGAAAGGGTATACAAACATTTGCATACAGAATTAGCAAATAAATACACATTGTTGTAAATTGGTTTAAACATTCACAATAAGTTTGTAATTTACAACAGAAAAAAGATAACATCATAACAAATTTGGTAAATAAACTTTAGGTGATGAAAGGAATGTTAGGTGATCATTGAACCCAATGTTAAGATCTATGAGTATAGTGTATCTTTTTTATTGTAGCACTATTGGAATTTCGATACCGGAAATTCCTGTGTTGGTATTGGATACTTTTTAAGTGATGCATAAATAAATTATATTATTTATCAAGACTTATTTGTATATTTGTGAGAGGTGAAAACAAAAAGAGTAAGTATGTATGATTACGTTTACAAATGCTTTTTTGCTTCTTGTTTCTAAATATTGCTTTTAACAAACGTTTTTTTTAAATTGAGTAGTTTGTTGCTGTTTGTGGTTAGGTTATTATGTTTTTTTTGTTTGTTTTGTTTTAACGACACGTTCGAAAAATCAGACCAGATCAGAAATCCAGTTGAATGGTCAGTCTTTAATGTTATTTTGTTCTATCTTAATAGCTCAGCAGAATAATTTGTATTCTATACGCAATTTAAATTTTATAAATAATTTATTTCAAAAGCAAAGACAGAAGCGAAGTGAATATTGTCTATATCTTTGCAGTCTTTTCATTTTCTTAATACTTAAATATTTTGATAGTGTACGTTAAGGGATTTTAAACATAACAGTGGCCAAAGAAAATTTCATTTCGTTAATAATAGAACCCTACAGTTTGCATAGGTTAATTTATAGTCACAAATGCATACATGTTAGTAGGACTTACACCTGCTGCCATCAACATTGAATTAACATGATAAAGAGTTATTGACCCTACCATGTTCGTTGATGCAACCGGTCATTTTTTCGTCTAATAGAATGCCGCGAAAGCTTTCTAACTAGATGTACACCAGATATATTACAAATGTGTTGTCAACTCAAGTTCTAAACCAGAGACCAGTTTGTGTCTCATTTAAGGGTGACCCTCTTTGACGATACATATGCTTTTGTTGGTGAGGATTTAGAATTAAGGTCTGTTCATGAACATACCTATTTAATTTGATTTCTATAAAAAATATTTTGCTGTTGAATTTAGTCCTTTGTGTGTGTTTTCCCTAATTTTAACCATATTTTACCCATACTTTTTAGTTTTAAAAGACAAACAATTTAATCACAAAAATGATTAATGATTAGTTAAAATAATTCCAACCTTCTTTTATAGGAGTAGGCTACAGACCCCATTTATTTTTTTACATTCATTTCAACCAAATTTTTACCAAAAATTAGGAAGAAAACCTGCATCCTATGGATTTTTAAAATATTTTACACACCTCATCTATATGTTATTCTTCTAATGATTTCCCTGCAAGAAATCTAATTGGCCTCATCCACCTACATTGGCCAAATTGGCCGGTCGCATGGTTGATGCTTGGTGAAAGTGAAAGTATAACTTCAAAATGTACCTCCGAACTTTGGTCAATTCACAACATCTATTTATAAAATCATTAGTTTTGACTAAATCATAACTGATTCTTAGCTTGACTATTAGATATTTACAAAAAAAGCAATAACATTTTCAACATATGTAACTATAATACACTTTCATAATAAACACCTATATTTTTATTATGAACTATATAGGGAAGTAATTGGGGTCTGCAGCCAGTAACCTTATAACTTCATTTACTATAGTAACATTATGACTTCATTTACTATTGGAAATCATCCCGTGCCCAGATGGCGAATAGTCCCACAGCAGAGCGTAGCTTGTCGAAAGAGGCGACTAACCATCTCCGGATTCTATCGTAAGGTCAGTGCTCAGTCCACAGAGCGACCAAGTGTGTACCCTAGGTGGCTGAATAGGGTGGCCCTCGTCTGCGGGGTTGTCAGGTCTAAAATACGGAAACCCTAACCGCCGACCAAAGTTGGCCAACGTGTGTGAAGAATGCCACGCTTCATGCACGAAAAAGACCCCTTCGGAACCGCCAAGTAGTGCACCACATAGGCTAAATTTTTCGCCCCTACCCACCTCTCCCCTTTTCCTGTGGTTCTTCGAAATTTACTGGTCCTTTGTTTCCCATCCCACCCCATATTTCATTTATCATCATCGTTTCATGTACATTTTATCATCATTTTCATGTTCATCGCCTGTTAATAACCTATATGCGTTGCACAGGCGTAAAACACCAACTCACTCACTCACACTCACTATTGGAAATCTATTAAAAACAGACTATATGTATATTATACCTTACAGTGAAATTACCACTCGGAATATCCTTTTTTTGTTACGTGTGCGGAATTATTCATAGCTGTACAAACAACAAAGTACATGTAAATGCCTGTTACTTATCAAATTTGCTTATCGTATACTCATTTAGGAATTAAATGAAATCACAAGTAATCAATGGTTTACTAATACCAACATTATGGGTATCTTATATCCGCAAACGCTTAAATGTGTTCTGATCAATTATCACCAATGACAGACTTGAAAGTTAATTAAGGTTTGATCAGATAACAATCAAGCCAATCGAATAAATTAATGAGAAATGTAAAATAACCCTATTATGAAAGGAATGGTTTTGAGAATTCACGTTAACCCCGCACTTTCCAAGTATCAATTAGTTTATACCATTAAATCGTATTTATTAATTGATTTTCCCCGTGATAACTGTCATTGAAAATAAACATTTTCACAAGACTACCGTCCGAGAGAGAGAGAGAGACAGAGAGAGAGAGAGAGAGAGAGAGAGAGAGAGAGAGAGAGAGAGAGAGAAGAGAGAGAGAGAGAGAGAGAGAGAGAGAGAGAGAGAGAGAGAGAGAGAAAGCGAGAGAGAGAGAGAGATGGAGAAAACCTAATCAAGGCAGACACACCGGATATATTGATGAACACAAAATGCATGACTTGGTAAATTTGCCAGGCGCATCGAAAGAAAGCTTTAGGATGGGTTTAATAAGATTTTTTTTGCTCCAAACTTTCCCCTTGAATTGCGATTTTAGGGTCCGGTAGTTACTATAGAAACATGTACACTTTCAGGTGCATCGCACCCAACGTCGGTGTTTTTTTTTTTTTTTTGATAATCCAATTTCCTTCACCAATAAAACTGACCGCTTTACATGGCCAAGGTGGGTCGAAATAGGGGCTTTAAACGCCAATACACATACAGATACACCCCCACAGGAATAGCATTCCTTGTAAATACAAATTCTTAACTTTTGACGTGTAAAATTGGTCACATATTTTTATATCCATGTACTCTATCAATAAAATTAATTGGATTAGAAAAATGACACCTACTACATCATGCATATTGTGTTTTCCACTTTATTTCGAATGTAATGGTTTTCTGTTACCTTGTTACAATAAGATTTTATTATAAGATAAACATGATACTCTATTGATACAAACTGCTACAGCTGTTGTCAATTGTTTCGTGATTGAAGAGTTGGTCAGTAAAGTTTAACTTGCATATACAATTTAGTTGTGATAAGTTCAGGCATTAAGTTGTTTGTTAATTGTAACTAGTAGATGAATTTTTGAATTGTATTAATCATTGTACTGTCTTGCAGAAAGTTGAAGTGTCCATAGATTTGCAAATTACAAAAGTTTGATACGGGACAGCAACTTGTTTGATATTTTGTATTTTTAAACCAGTTCCCGGTAATATAATTAGAATTTTTTATCACCACTTTTGGTACTGTAATGCTTTAATTTTTACAATTTGCATATTTGCAACTTATTCAAGTTCAAATTAGGAAGTCCTTCTCTATGTATAAAATAATGATGTTAATTTCAAATACAGTTTGTTAATTAAAAAGTCATTTGTTCAGAGAACAAATGTGAGGTCTTTCCCTGTCTTATGTTTTTGTTATGGTATTTTATACAAGTACTAAAGACATTTGAGTCACTTTGTTTATGACAAGATGTTGCCAATTATTGTGATATAGGCTCCAGAATGAAGATAAGGGGGCCTACAGTCAGAAAAAGTATGGTTGCTAAGGACTTTTATGTTGGTTGCTATGGACTAAATGTCACTTCCAGTTGCAAAAACTTACATTTTAACTCAGAAAGTAGTCTTGTTTAAGAATATGTATGGTTGCTATGGACTTTTCATTAAGGTTACCTTGTTGCTAGGGAATGACCTTGACCCATGACCTTTGGCCTCTGCCTCAAATTGTAGCTCTTTGCATTCTGATTCATTTTAGTATACATGTTTACTATACTATTTGTTATGATTTTCAAGTTATGGGCAAAAAACGTGTTTCGCGAAACTTGTTTTGGCTGCCATTTTGAAACCGTTCAACAGAATCATGTACTGTTTGGGTTCAAATTGTAGGTAATTTAATTCTCTTTCAAATAAACCCATGTTTCATTCAACATCTTTTATGGTTAAAAAGTTATAAACAAAAATCATTTTAAAAATACGAATCAAGGGCGATAACTCAAAAACAACAAGTTTTACGCTTTCGCACCTGAAACACTTTTTGTAGATCTCGACATGGCGAACACATTTCCCATGTATTGTCCGCTTCAATTTTGTACGGTTAAGGTGTTATTTCTTAAAAACTGTTTACGGTGTCGGACATTTTGAAAATGGCTGCCTATAACCATTCGACTTTGGTCTTAAATTGAAGAACTCTTAATGACGGTCACAAAAAACCCATATGTTTACTATATTATCTTTGATGGTTTAAAAATTATAAGCCAAAAACGAATAAGCCAAAACGCGTCAAGGACCATAACTCGAAAACCGTTTGTCGTACAGTGTTCGACCCTTTATATCAAATAAAGGTCTAAATGAGACGAGTATTTTCATCATTACATGTCTGCTTCCATTTTGTATGGTTTTTGAGCTATACTGCAGACAAGGTGTACCATGACCTCTGACCTTGAGATTTGACCTTTGACCTTGACATTTTTAGATGTAACATATGTCACCTAGGATGATTGGTGAAGGTCCCAAGTCTCTAGGACAAACCGTTTTGAAGAAAAAAAATTGACGAGTCGTGACACTTTTCGGGTCAAAAACGCGTAACCAGGAAGTTGATCGAAAAAAAAATTTTTGCGTAACGAATGATGACCAGGAGTCTAGCAACATTTTCCCTGCTTCAGATTTTTGATAACGGTTACGGTTTCTGACTTTATCTGCAGACAAGGTTTTTGGGTTCCGGGCAGATAACTCCGTTACTAAAAATAGATCGGTTTCGCAGGCCGACTCAAGTCGAGCCCTGGTAGTGTCGATTAATAGTACTAAGTTTCGTAATGATAAGTCGCGACACTTTTTTGACATCTGCGGCAGAAAAAAAAATAATAATCATAAGAAATACAGTAAGGTCTTTCCTTTTGTGGAAGGGAAAGACCTTAATTATCACAATCCGCACTCTTGGATAATGAAGTAAAAGTATGCAACTGAAGCATTGAAAGTGCTAGTTGCATATACAGAGGTTGAAAACTATTTTATGACTTTTATTATAATAATATCTATAATAGAAACTTTTTCTACAATATTTCTGACCAACTCATCGTTTATATTTATCAGCCTTTGCTCAAAAGTCTGAAAGATACATTTGTCACTGCATGTACTTAAAAGGATGAATTCAGTAAATATTCACACATGAACGTTACTAAGATCTAACTGTTTAGGGGAAACCTTGTCTTACGTTTCTGAAATATTTGAATCCGAGATTGGTTGATTACTTTTCATATTTTTGTTAAAGAACTATTGTTTATTAACAAACTTTAAGACATAAAAACGTATTTCATTTGTGACCAGTTTACTTAGAAGTTACAATGTGTACAAACAAGGCCACTGGAAAGGCCAAAGTATGCAGAAAACGTGTACTAAATGGTTCAATAGTGAAATTGGGCCTACTGTTTTTTTACTCATCGAACGAAATATGAAAGATTTGGTATCCAATGGGGCTTACAATACTGACACATACTAAGGAAGAGAACTGCATGTTAACATAATCTATTTACCAGTATAGACCAATGAACATAAGACGTAAACATAAAGAAGAAAATAACTTGATATGTTCCTTTATAAATTTAAGATGGATTATGCTTTATATGAACATTTCATTTAGACTCTTATGATCTTAAAAAATAATTACACTCTACTTTTTTTCAACATGAGGCTAGATCTTAAGATGTATTTACTGTAAATATATGGATTTGAACTGTTTTGGACTTTAAGAAGGAATTAGGCTGTTCACTCATTTTATCAGATTAACCTGAACCTTTAGAATATTCATCGTAAGAAATATTGTCCACAGCTGGTTTTGGGTTGTTTCATTAGGCTAGCAGTTTTTTAGAATCATTTGAACAATGTGGGAGATTAATAGATATTCCTCGTTTTCAAGCCTTCCCAGAGATGTTTTTGTTTGCATGTGTGGACACTCCTTATGATGGTAAGCCTAAAAGTAAGCAAGATTCTTTTTCATTTTTTTATGCCAAAGTTGCTTTAGAAAAAAGACTGTTAAATTTAAAAAAAAATGAAAGAAAATAAAATGAAATCTATTTATAAAGGGAATTCTATGTTCTGACCATAAAGTCAACTTAATCAAACAATATTATCTTTTCTTAATTTCCAAGAAATCAATGCTTTAGTAAAAAGAAAGTCTTTGATTTTCCGTTTATCACTTGCCATAATTTGTTTGTTTTGTCAATTAACGTCTAAACATCAATAATAATATTGAAGATAACATGCTATAGGAAATATTGTAATTGACAGAAATTATTCCACTACATTACTGAAGCTTTGTTTATTTGTTCACCTGCAATGAATGATCGGGTGATGAGTTCTTTATAGCTACATTCTTGGTATCCAAAGCTTCCGAAAGGGGTCAAACGACATTAGATGTTCAAATTATAATATGGAAATCTAGTTCTAAGAATGCAAAGGTAAGAACACTCTTTTGTAAAGTTAAAAAAGAAAAGGCTCATTAGATCCTATTTACCAGCCTCTATAACAGCTACTAACACCACAACTTGTCTTGTTGAAGTCATTGTATTTGTCCAGCTCGGTCCCGCTCATCTGCTCGATTAAGTTAAGATTTACTTTCTATAGTTGTTATATCGACTTCAACCTGGGTGGTCGTGGATAAATATTGACTGATTTTTTTCTTTTGACTTTGTACTAGACACAAACTGACATTCTTGGATTAACATCTTGCAATTGACTTGGTAGTCATCTCAGTACCAAATCGACATTATTTTCCACTTCCGGAACATAATATAACCTCCACACCTGCCTGCGGTTTTTATACTTCACAACTTAGTGGATATACAAGGACTTGTACAAAGTTTTCAAACTTTTTTATCCGACTTCGCTGTCTCCGTTACCGTTTTAAAGAAAGAACGTTTCATATGGTTTTAAACAGTTTTTTTGCTTTCTATATCAGCCACTGTAAGAACAATTCAAAATTATGTCGCCGACATTTTTTGTGATTGTTTTGATTAGTGTTTGGCTGCACTGAGATGTTCACCTCAATATTCGTTTTATGTCTCACAACCGTATTGTGTTTTGTGGTACAATCGAACCACCTAAATATGCATTGGAAAAGGGATATTTAGACTGATAACCCATTGATATCTGATCAGCCAAACCAAAGATGACAGACAAAAAAAACTGCACAACATAAAAACACCAACAGACAGCCAAACTGCAACCAGCAACTCGAATTTGAAGGGCAAGCACATCTTGCTTGGTTTAACACATCCGTCACTTTAAGTGGTAAATATAATGTACTAGTAAGTCATATCCAGTCGACGATAAAAAAAACTTTATGACAAATGACAGTCTTATCTAATGAAAGTATCTGAAATTAAGACCGAGAGCGACATTAGTTCTGGGTTGTCACATCTGATGATAGAGTTATATAAAACATTTAGTTACAATTATTTCAATGGAACTTTATCGACAGTACTGAAGTGGAATTGATAGATATTGGTCTCTGATGATTAATAAAAGTGGCCAGAATATCAGAGTGTCTAAGTTTGATGCAAAAAATTACTCTTCACCATTGTTTGGATTTTCTAAGAGCCTAGATGAAGTACTGTAATTAAAACACAAGAGATATCATGAAGGTCATATGGGTTATATAAGACAATATCTTTAAACTGAGACTAGAAATTTGATTTATACATTGGCAATCACTCATTCGCGAAGAGTATGGTCTTATAAAATTTAGCGTTAGCACAGAATTTGAACTAAATCTTGTTAATATGCTGTGTTTACATGGTCTGATTTTACACGCATAAAGTATTCGATAACATGATGAAGAAAATATTGCGCCAATTTCTATATTTGGCTCGGCCTCTTATTGGTAAAATGTCACTTGGAATCGTCATGAATTGAACTCAAATTGTCATTTAAGACTTGCGGCTACATTGCTGATTGCAGTTTTGTAATTGTTGTTGTGTGGTTTGTGTTGCTTTTCATGTATAATGATTTTTGTTTGTGACTTTTTGTACTTAAAAATATGACCATGTTGATAATCTTGCGTGCTTAGAAATTCATAATCGCCCAACTGACATGCTGTATTATTCTCAGACCATGCCGTATATGAAAATGTTTTTAATGTCTGTAGTTATATTTTGTTGATTTGATAATCACGACGACCACAAAATCACTTTCTGAAAAGAAAAAAAAAACGTTTTTAACATTCAGCCACTGAAAAATATAGCATTTGAATTGCATGCTGAGCTTTATGTCACATATTTCTTTCTATTTTAAAAAAATCATATAATCCCATTTAATGCCTTGAACTTAAAAAAGATTTTAATACGTAATATTATATAACTTTAAATAATCTACAACTGGTTTTATCAATTGTTTCCCGCGATGTTTTTTTCCGACAAATATCATAAAAAGTCGAGAGAGCAGGTGCTTTAACATCATAAAACATTATACAAGTATCTTAGCAGTGACAATACTTTTTATCACGAGTCCATGTGGTAAAGAATCAGACAGGGTTGGGAAAATTATGTCGTTCAATCCTTTGGCTCTAGCATTATTAAATTAATCATATTTCATATAATATTTTTCATTTAAATATATGTAATATAATATAAATAGTTCACTTAGAAACTACCAAAACGGGTGTAAAAACAGTTAATTTGGTTATGTGTCATATTAACATAGTAGTGTCACACTGATTTAACGTCAACTTAGCATAAGACTTATATTTAAAAATATACATATATTGTGTAGTAGATATGATCGAAAACCTTTTTTACGTTAATTTTTCTGTTAAGGTAGATGATGTATTTAAAAAGTTATCCATATAATTTACTTAAATTTTGGCCTAAGGTAGCACTAGACTAGTACTTTAAATCTCGATAATTAAATTAAAAGTTCACCATAGGAATATTTGTAAAAAACGACTTTGAAAAATGCTTGATTTTAGTACTTTTTGTATAGGATCAATAGGGAAAATTAAAATTTCTTTTACCTAAAACAATCTACTCCATAGTTTTTCCTTAAAATTTGTGAAAATTCTTGTTTTGTATGGATTTTTAAATATTCTAAATAACAAATAAAGTTCACGATCAAAGTTTTTGAAAAAAAAATGTGTTATCTCCCCTTAAAAAGTACGGGAAAATATTAAAATTCGCAAAGAAGGTGTTTTTTATCAAAATTTTTCAATTATCAATTTTGATGTTTATCTAGCCCAATTGAAATCAATAAGAATAACAAGCATTATAATTTTTAAAATTATGGTAGATGTGCAAAAAATGATGCTCAGTTATAGACACCCCATCTTCCTTAAGTTATGTGACGTCAAATATTAAACTGTTACATACAGGTTTCACTACTATGAGCGATGCGATACCGATTTTTATCACATCGAGGTAGATATTTGTCATAAAAGAAACGAGCATTTGCGAGTTTCTTTTTGACAAATATCTAACGAGTGTGATAAAAATCGGTATCATCATCGCTCATAGTGGTGAAACGTTTTTCTCTAACTGTTAAAGTGAATAAATTTCATTTGAAAGCTCTCTGACAATTTTTCCATGCCATAATACAATGAATGACGTCATACCTATTGTGACGTATAAATATATGTAAATTTGGAACGTCACGCCTTTTATGACGTATGAATATATATGCAAATTCAAAACGTCACGCTATCTGTGACGTAGATGTTAACCAATCAACATTGAGAACCAAAAAATAACGACGAATCAAAATCATTGAGTAAAATGAATAAACAACTGCGGATCACACACCGTAAGCCAATGAAAATCGTTGAAATAGGGTTTTCTAGAAATATCGCATCGTGTGGAGTGTGATACGCAGTAAAGTCTCGTCGCACGAGAACTAGATAATGTTCCACAACAGTTAGAGAATTTATTTTATCATTCAAAGCTCGGTTAACACTAAGTCAACGTTAACAAAACTGCTGTATAATAACAAATAAATAAAGGTAATAACAAAACTACCGAACTTGAATGATCAATCTCATAGTCCAGAGAAAATGACAAAAACGAATCAGTCATACCGGAGAACTGGTGGATCGCAATGGTCCTGACTTGGTACAGGCATTTCAAACGAAATGGTGGGTTAAACCAGGTTTTATGGCGCCAAACCTCCCTCTTCCATTGCGATCTTCAAGTCCATAATATATAAATTTACATAGAATAGTGTGACACTGTAAAATTTGCTTAACCTATAATATATAGTTACGTAATATAGTTTCACACTGTAAAATTTTCTTGGACTTAGGTTTCATAAGTCGAACATAATAGAACATGTAGGATATGAAAATTATCATGAACAAAATACAGAAGCTTTTGTCTGGAACTATGTTGAAATTTTTATTTGAGAGAAACACAAAACCAGAAGAATTAAAGATCGCAATGGGCCTGACTTGGTACAGGCACTTCCAAAGAAGTGGTGGGTTAAACCAGGTTTTATGGCGCCAAACCTCCCTCTTCCATTGCGATCTTAGGATCCGGTAATGACCATAGAACACAACATAGTTGTGAGACACAATAGGGATATTGAGGTGATCATCTCAGTACAGCAGACCAGTCAAACACTAATTAAAACAATTAACTATCATATCTTTTAACTCAATTTTATCTTTTCTACTAGTGGCTGATAACGAAGAAAGAATTTTTTTAGTGATCGTATGAGACGTATTTTCTTATAGCCCTGCTTCAAAAGTCGGTCACGAAGAAACCGGTGTCTGATCAAAAAATCTGTGAAATGTGTGCAAGCTCTGGCATATCGAATAAGTTGAGAAATATAAACACCGTATGCAGGAGAAGTAGGTATATTGCTCTGTAGATTAGGAAAATTAATAATTTGAAAATTAAAATCGTCTCGTTTATCGTAAATTTTTGTACTGAGATGACCACCTGGGTCAAATTCGAGGTGCAAATCCAAGAAAGACGTGAAGCAATTAGATTCGGTGGTCTCTTTAATCTCCAATTCCGGAGGATATATTGAAGGAATCCAACTACCAAATGAAGTGTTATTGACAGAAAGGACATCATCAATATATCTGAATGTAAGATTAAATGACCTTGCCTCTTTCATCTTCTTGTTCTTTACGAGTCCCTGAAGAAATTCAGTCTCGTAAGAGTATAAAAACAAATCGGCGAGGAGAGGAGCACAGTTTGTGCCCATTGGAATGCCGATTTGTTGTTGAAAAATCTCTCCTCCGAAGGTGACAAATATGTTGTCAATGAGGAAATCAAGCATACTGCTTACTTGTTCCAGTGTGTAACAAATTTTATCTTTGAAAGATGTTTTGGAAAAGAATGTTTTGATTTAAATGCTACTGATGAGAGGTTACTCCTTGAAATATCGATATATAGCATATCCAAATTAACCGTTCATAACCGCGTTTTGGTATTTGTAATTTTGAAACCACTGGGCGATAACCGCTGCTGGTGGACCAGAGGTCCCCGAGGGTTATCACAAGCCTGGTCGTCAGACTTGTCTGACACGATTTACCATAAAATTTCTAATATTTTTGTTGCTGAAATTTCCGATTTTTAAATTCTAAATTGTTTAAAACACCAGGTTTCTTTCCTTGTAATGCACATGGTCGATATCCTCGGTGCTGGATTTGGCTGCCTTGTTCGGACGTTTTGGTTTTGAGTACTTTTCGTTTTCAACAGTTTGGATTTGACCTTCCAATGTTTTGATTTAAATGCTACTGATGAGAGGTTACTCCTTGAAATATCGATATATAGCATTTTTAAAAAAATGATATTTTTTTGTTTGGTCATTGTTGTAATATTGTTTGGCTTCTGTTTTTGTTTAATCAAATCTTATATACTTCCGGTTTTCCAAAGTTTTTACTCCTAGCGTGTCTGATGAAGGTTAATCCAGAAAAGCGCTTCACACGCAGCGAAATTTTGCATTGTACATTTATCAAAATCATTTCAATATGTGGATCGTGTCTTTCTGGCACATATTCCATATTCTTTCGTATTTAATATTATTTCAGAGTTTGGCTTTAGTGCCGTGTGGAGGTCGTAGAAAGCTTCCCCCTGCTTCAGTTGTATGCTCTTATATATTTTCGAGTACTGGAATATATGTTGGAAAGACACAGTTTACATATTTCCAAAATTTGACAACGTTTGGCTATTTCTTAAAAAAATGATATTTTTTTGTTTGGTCATTGTTGTAATATTGTTTGGCTTCTGTTTTTGTTTAATCAAATCTTATATACTTCCGGTTTTCCAAAGTTTTTACTCCTAGCGTGTCTGATGAAGGTTAATCCAGAAAAGCGCTTCACACGCAGCGAAATTTTGCATTGTACATTTATCAAAATCATTTCAATATGTGGATCGTGTCTTTCTGGCACATATTCCATATTCTTTCGTATTTAATCCAAATTAACCGTTTATAACCGCGTTTTGGTATTTGTAATTTTGAAACCACTGGGCGATAACCGCTGCTGGTGGACCAGAGGTCCCCGAGGGTTATCACAAGCCTGGTCGTCAGACTTGTCTGACACGATTTACCATAAAATTTCTAATATTTTTGTTGCTGAAATTTCCGATTTTTAAATTCTAAATTGTTTAAAACACCAGGTTTCTTTCCTTGTAATGCACATGGTCGATATCCTCGGTGCTGGATTTGGCTGCCTTGTTCGGACGTTTTGGTTTTGAGTACTTTTCGTTTTCAACAGTTTGGATTTGACCTTCCAATGTTTTGATTTAAATGCTACTGATGAGAGGTTACTCCTTGAAATATCGATATATAGCATATCCAAATTAACCGTTTATAACCGCGTTTTGGTATTTGTAATTTTGAAACCACTGGGCGATAACCGCTGCTGGTGGACCAGAGGTCCCCGAGGGTTATCACAAGCCTGGTCGTCAGACTTGTCTGACACGATTTACCATAAAATTTCTAATATTTTTGTTGCTGAAATTTCCGATTTTTAAATTCTAAATTGTTTAAAACACCAGGTTTCTTTCCTTGTAATGCACATGGTCGATATCCTCGGTGCTGGATTTGGCTGCCTTGTTCGGACGTTTTGGTTTTGAGTACTTTTCGTTTTCAACAGTTTGGATTTGACCTTCCAATGTTTTGATTTAAATGCTACTGATGAGAGGTTACTCCTTGAAATATCGATATATAGCATATCCAAATTAACCGTTTATAACCGCGTTTTGGTATTTGTAATTTTGAAACCACTGGGCGATAACCGCTGCTGGTGGACCAGAGGTCCCCGAGGGTTATCACAAGCCTGGTCGTCAGACTTGTCTGACACGATTTACCATAAAATTTCTAATATTTTTGTTGCTGAAATTTCCGATTTTTAAATTCTAAATTGTTTAAAACACCAGGTTTCTTTCCTTGTAATGCACATGGTCGATATCCTCGGTGCTGGATTTGGCTGCCTTGTTCGGACGTTTTGGTTTTGAGTACTTTTCGTTTTCAACAGTTTGGATTTGACCTTCCAATGTTTTGATTTAAATGCTACTGATGAGAGGTTACTCCTTGAAATATCGATATATAGCATTTTTAAAAAAATGATATTTTTTTGTTTGGTCATTGTTGTAATATTGTTTGGCTTCTGTTTTTGTTTAATCAAATCTTATATACTTCCGGTTTTCCAAAGTTTTTACTCCTAGCGTGTCTGATGAAGGTTAATCCAGAAAAGCGCTTCACACGCAGCTAAATTTTGCATTGTACATTTATCAAAATCATTTCAATATGTGGATCGTGTCTTTCTGGCACATATTCCATATTCTTTCGTATTTAATATTATTTCAGAGTTTGGCTTTAGTGCCGTGTGGAGGTCGTAGAAAGCTTCCCTGTGCTTCAGTTGTATGCTCTTATATATTTTCGAGTACTGGAATATATGTTGGAAAGACACAGTTTACATATTTCCAAAATTTGACAACGTTTGGCTATTTCTTAAAAAAATGATATTTTTTTGTTTGGTCATTGTTGTAATATTGTTTGGCTTCTGTTTTTGTTTAATCAAATCTTATATACTTCCGGTTTTCCAAAGTTTTTACTCCTAGCGTGTCTGATGAAGGTTAATCCAGAAAAGCGCTTCACACGCAGCGAAATTTTGCATTGTACATTTATCAAAATCATTTCAATATGTGGATCGTGTCTTTCTGGCACATATTCCATATTCTTTCGTATTTAATCCAAATTAACCGTTTATAACCGCGTTTTGGTATTTGTAATTTTGAAACCACTGGGCGATAACCGCTGCTGGTGGACCAGAGGTCCCCGAGGGTTATCACAAGCCTGGTCGTCAGACTTGTCTGACACGATTTACCATAAATTTCTAATATTTTTGTTGCTGAAATTTCCGATTTTTAAATTCTAAATTGTTTAAAACACCAGGTTTCTTTCCTTGTAATGCACATGGTCGATATCCTCGGTGCTGGATTTGGCTGCCTTGTTCGGACGTTTTGGTTTTGAGTACTTTTCGTTTTCAACAGTTTGGATTTGACCTTCCAATGTTTTGATTTAAATGCTACTGATGAGAGGTTACTCCTTGAAATATCGATATATAGCATATCCAAATTAACCGTTTATAACCGCGTTTTGGTATTTGTAATTTTGAAACCACTGGGCGATAACCGCTGCTGGTGGACCAGAGGTCCCCGAGGGTTATCACAAGCCTGGTCGTCAGACTTGTCTGACACGATTTACCATAAAATTTCTAATATTTTTGTTGCTGAAATTTCCGATTTTTAAATTCTAAATTGTTTAAAACACCAGGTTTCTTTCCTTGTAATGCACATGGTCGATATCCTCGGTGCTGGATTTGGCTGCCTTGTTCGGACGTTTTGGTTTTGAGTACTTTTCGTTTTCAACAGTTTGGATTTGACCTTCCAATGTTTTGATTTAAATGCTACTGATGAGAGGTTACTCCTTGAAATATCGATATATAGCATATCCAAATTAACCGTTTATAACCGCGTTTTGGTATTTGTAATGTAGAATTATAACCCAAAACAACAAAATTCCTTGAGTTTGAAAAGGCTTTTTCGAGAAGTTTTTTCAGGCGACATTTTAGTTTTTCGTGTGGCAAGGTAGTGTATAAAGTTGAAAAATCGAACGTTTTCAAAGAGTGAACCTCAGAAAATGATCTAGATTTAAAATGATCTAACAAATCTTTTGAGTTTTTCAAAATCCACATATGGTTAATTCCACTACGATTATAAATAGTGTCGCAGTATGCTTGTTGACCTTCTTTGACAGCAGACAAGATTTTAGTTAAATGAACGGACAGCTCTGTAGTTGAACATGATGAAGATCCAGCTATATACCTTTCTTTGTACGGATTTTTGTGAAGTTTAGGTATCCAGTACAAATTTGGTAACTCTTTATGTTCCTCTTTCATTGGAATATTGAAAGAGGACATAAAAGAGCTATGGTTGGCTATGATTTCATCTTTGTTAAATGTAGTCCGTGTGTATGTAGCACTAGCGGAAGTATTACCATCAATGCCTAGTTCTTTTATTAGACAATTGTAATAATGTGCTTTACATACAAAAACTATATTATTGGAAGCCTTGTCTGCTGGCGTGACAACATACCTGTCATGTAAGGAAGAGAGACAATTGAGAGCCTCACGATCTCTAAATACAGAAGAAGGCCAGGGGTTCACACATTTGCGAAGTTTGTCTATTCGGCTTCGTACAAGAGATCGGATAGTCCTTACCCAGTCCGACAGTGATTCAAGCTCTGGTTCTTGGTCCTTTTCCCTCTTTATCCAGGCTCTAGCATAGTCCTCCACAGCGTCCATGATGATCTTAAAGTTATGGTTCCAATTTATACGTTGCGGTTCCTTGAATTTAGGTCCATGGGAAACCACATTACGTAATAAATCATTTTCAATTATCTTAAGATCACCCGTGATGACATGACCAGATGGACCATAGACAAAGGGAGAAGCATAGCAATCACATGTCAGAGGGGACTTTAGATATTCTTCAATGTTTAGGTCCTGCAATGCTTTTTTGTGGTTGAAAATTTTACTACTTATGGTTTTAGTGTAGCGGTAGGAAACAATCGGTGTTGACTGATTTTTGAAATATTGAGGAATTTGAGATGTAACTTCCTTACGATTTAAAATATTGCTAATGTTTATAGCATCTTTCCCTTTGTTCTTAAATGGAATATGGAGAAATTTCTTATCCTCAGTAGTAAGAGGCTCACTTCTTACAGGCTTAAAAAGACGGAAAAGAGCAACGTCGCAAATAATGCTAGTAAGCCTGTAAGAAGGAGTAAATGGATCAGTACCTGCTTTTTCTAACCCAAGATCACGTAGGTCTTTAAGTTTCGTGACTCGTAGTGAATAGAGAATGGTACGAACATGATGGACTCCCAATGGTTGTTGTAGACTTGTAACCAGATCATCAAACGTGTCTGAAAGAGATCTGTTGTCAGTTTGACTGGCACCAGATCTTGGTTTGTATCGTTTGTGACCATGACTACGTTTGTGTCTACCATTAGGGTCAAACAGTTTCATAACATTCACCTCACTACATTAAGGGCTAGAAAGATTCCATACTCCTTTGATGTTATCATTACATCCATAAGGCATTGCAGTACCTAAAGTTTTTATCCAGTGAAGCTCTCGTTTTTTACGGTGAGGTGTACTAAGATTTGGACTGTTGGTGTCGTGGTAAATCTATTCGATAAACCGGACTTTCATGTTCAAACATTGGTCATGGTTAGGTTGATTAAAGTGGTTATACAAAACCCGATAATCAGAATTTTTGGTGTCATACCTATGACCATTCATGCGAGAACGCAATGAATTTTTGGTTTCACCGACATACAACAGTCCACATAAAGTACACTCAATTCCGTAAATGACATTTCCGGTAGAACAGTCCAGAGGGTCATGAGAAAGGGTTTGGTAAACTTTACCGTTTAAGTTACTGGTTAATTCAGGAGAAATAATTAGCATATCACAGGTCTTGCAAGTTGATTTTTTGCCGGTGTTAGATCTGCATGTCGAAATAGTAGGAATAGGGGATGATTTTAGAACGTCATTGAGTTTAATAGAACATGGTTTGATAATTTGAAATGAATCTGATGTTTTGAAATAATAGTTACCCTCTGGCTGAACAAAAGTCAAATTGGTGGTATCCTTAAGGATATTCATAGGAACATCAACTTCATTGCTACCTTGTTCCTAGATGTAGCAAAGGAGGACCTTGGTAATCCGGGAGACGTCCTAGCCGGCATCGAGTTCTGAATTTTGTAATTTTTCATGATTGCTAAAAAAGCTACCAAGTTGCAATGCCCTCGGGGAATTTTCACTCCACCGGCAGCGACATTTGCTTGGTTGTAGTAAATAAAGGTAATAACAAAACTACCGAACTTGAATGATCAATCTCATAGTCCAGAGAAAATGAAAAAAACGAATCAGTAATACCGGAGAACTGGTGGATCGCAATGGAATAAAGGAAGGTAATTTATGAAGGACGAGTCGTATTACTATCAAGAAAAACACCAACCAAAGTACAAATATTGGATGTATCTTTACCTTATCTTCTTTCTCTCAAAGGGAAAGTTGAGGCATTTAACTTTGAGGGAATGGACGTCACGCCTCAACACCTGCTTGAGAGTAACCATTTTGATAAATGCCGATATGAACTTTTATATAAAAAAAACTAAAAAAAACAGACGTGTCCAACTTTGTCTATTCAAGACTCATCAGAGGCGTTCCCCCAAAAATATTGAAAATGCTAAACACTATACGATTTTGAAAAGCATAGAACAATTAAACCAAAACTACCGAACTGGGGAACCGAATTATAACTCAGTTGATCAACCTATGTCTGGGAATAGAGAGAACCTTAGGCTTTTGACAATTTTGAAATTTTAACGGATAGTCTTTGTCGTAGATAATTGACTGTAAATACATGTTAAAGTAGTAAAAATGTTTAAGGGATATTGTCATTGTTTTCATTCCTAAAATGTTTTTGGGTTTTATAACTTATAGAAGAAATTCAACGGTTAAGGTGATAAACATTGATAAAGGGTTAAGATATATGGTCAAAATGAATCTTTTTATTGCTGCACTGATGGAATTTTCACACGGGACATTCCTATGTTGGTATGGAATATTTTCATAAATGTATTTATAAATCTGATTTTTTAATAATCAAGACATAGTACTTGTATATTTTTTGTGTTATTTTGACAAATATAACGGTAGGACAATTTAAAACTAAAATTAATAATTTTGGCTTGACTTTGTTATAACTTGTTGAGAACTAGATTGATTGATTAAATCACAATGTCAATTTTGAAAAATTTGTGTCTTTCAATTTAATGCCAATGCCCAATATTACATTTTTCTCTTACGAGAGCCGGGAAACTTTAAGAATCATTACAAAATCAGCATTAAAAATCGGAATTTTTAAATTCATTAATCAATATTGATCACACATACATTTTATCTTCTCAAATATTACATATAATGTCGACCAACGCTTATCGAAAATTAATTATAAAAAGTCAGTGAAACTACGAGTAACTTATCTGATTAACTGATTGTACCTCATCTGCCATTAATCACAGGTAGTAATGTGTCATATCGTAAAACGTTTGGTAAAGGGATTTTGTCATGGTTTAGCCAAGGGCGTCATGGTTTGTACAAGGGAAATTTGCATAATGTCGTCTGCAAAAATGAAATCATGATTTTTCCGGACACAGAAGGCGTTTTCGGGCATTTTTAAAGGCAAGATACATTTATACTAAAATATGGCACATGTAAATGATGGAAAATACTCGCTAAATCATTCAGGAAAAATAGTTTTGTTCAATTGATAAAATAACATTATTTTATGTTCCAAGCAAAAGTAAAAGCCAAATGTTGCTCAAAAACAATCATTTACTGTGCATACAATCTTTCGACACATTTTTCAGCGTTATTAAACGCTTACAAAGCATGCATCGCAAAAATAAAAAAAAATCACTTGTCATGGTTTGTACAAGGGACGTCATGGTTTAGTGTAGGGTGGTCATGGTTTGGTCAAGGGATATTTAAAAATGATATTTTAAATCTTATTCAATCATATGAGCTAACAATTATGTTTTAAACCTTAAGCCGGTCATATATATATATTACCAAAATAATGCATACTACAAATATACATATCAACCGCTCCTGGAAAAAATTATAACAGAATAATTTGTATGCCATTCATAAGATACGTAAGAGTAATCATGATATAAATATTATTATACAGAAATTGCCATATCATGTTCCATAATATTTCGAGACTCCCATATTAGATGTAGGCATAAGCTGAGACAATAACATCGCTCGAGAAATGATATGGGATTGAATATGGAAACTCGATGTCAAAATAGATACAAAGGTATACAGGAAAACACTGACTAGGCATTAGGTTTAATTCATGACTTTGCTTCTTGCCGCTTATATATATTAAAAACTCTCTACTCCCTATCAATGAAGCTTTTCCTTTCAGTATTAATAGAAGGACATTCCATAACTTAAATGATATTCACTACCATCTGAACTATTGCAAAGGGCAAAAGATGAGTGCAGACGTTGGTTTGTCATAGGGTTTTGTTTTGTCTTCCTTTACCGGATTCGACGCACTGAATTGACTGTTAGTAACGCGACGGGTGTGCTATAGCAAGCAGGAACTGCTTACTCTTCCGGAGCACCTGAGTTCATTCTCGTTTCGACTGGAGTTCGCGTTGTTGATTGACATTCAGTTATGGATACCCAATTGGTACATATTCCTCTGCTTCTTGCATATCACAGGGAATATGGTGTTTCATCCATAATATTCTTAATCAGTGCAACAGCAGTGCTTATAGTATTAGAGAAACGTTTGCTTCATCCATAATAGTTTTTATATTATCATACAGGAGTAGCTTGTTTTTTAGTACTGTTTTTAGAAGCTTATACAAAAACCATATTCATATTTAATTGTTCAATGGTAATCCTGATGGTTAGTACATATGTTGTTGGCTTAGTGACGGTCTAGAGCAATTAAAAGGATTTAAATTTTATATAAAAATATATATCTTTTATATGCTATTACTGAATGTAACGATTTATAAATTCCAAGAAACGATCCAATGATTTTTTCGGGGGTTAAAGATGCGTATTAAGAAACGCGGAAACACAGTATGTCGTCAAACACAATAAAACAGCAGAAAAAACCTAATAATTTGTCCGATCTCCTAACTTAAGAAAATGTGATAAACCATGACATAATGGTATAAACCATGACAATTTTCTGTTCCCTTTAACAAACCATGACAAAATTTAAATTTGGTTAATAAGCACAACTAAGCAGATTTAAAGTTAACACAGTAAACCTTTATCGTCATGTTCAATTCCTTTCAGCTCTCCTCACTATTTGATACTAAAATAAAGGTATTTTTACATATTTTAGAAAAAAATCCCTTGTGCAAACCATGACCTCCCTTTACCATACCATGACAAAATCCCTTTACCAAACATTGTACGATATGACACATTAGTACCTGTGTTAATGACATATTAGAAAGCACATTAAGTAGAATAAATAAATTCACGAACTTCACTAACCAAATAAAAAGAATTATAAGATAACACGTCGATAGGGTCCACAACAATAAGTGATGAGATACGGATTTTTATAACATTCGTTTGATTTTTGTCAAAAGGAAACTCGCATACAAATTTTATAACATCGAGTTACATATTTGTCAAATAATAAACCGAGCATTTTCCAGTTTCCTATTGACAAATATCTTACGAATGTAATAAAAATCCGCATCTCGACACTTTTATTCAACTGTCAAACGCGAATGTAGGTCCAAAACTTTGTAATTGAATTAAAACTGAAAGAATATTAATGATACATGCATTTTGTTCAGCAAACATGTGGAAAAAGTAGTGAAATGAATAAGTACCATCTTTGCCTGAGTTCACTCATGCTACGACTTGAGTTCGCGTTGTTGATTTCTCTTCGGTCGGTTTTTTGTTTTGTGTTTCCTTGTGATGAACTTGATCGTGTTTACCGGTTTCGTCTTTGCCCTATCGGACTTTTGACACTCAAATGCCCCATTGGTGTCTCTTTGCTTCTACCATCTTTGCGTATACCTTAACCAAAAGCAGACTTTTAACATAAAAAAGTTGTTTGTATACTCTTGGATATCTTTGTTTGTCTTCTTATCAAACTAGATCAACAGGTGTTCAAACAAAATTATGCACGCTTTCCAAGAGGCGCGTACCAAACTGTGTTGTCACGCGCGGACAACCAATCAAATTACTTTTAATTGATTATTACATAGATGCATATTAAATACCGATTTTTCCCAGTGAAATAAAATCTGGTAAATTCACATTGTGAAATAACAAAAATATTTTCACTCTTGCGTCCTTTCCGGTCAAACTCAATTATGAAGTCGTGAATTGTATTGCGTTGTCGGCATGACTCCTGCGGTCTAAAATCATACGCCATTCAAATATATTTATTAAAATCGATTAAATAGCGGCATTTTATCTATGTAATAAATACGATAATCAATTAGGTCTCCTGAATAACCAAAATATGATCACTCGTGCGGGAACGCACTGAGATTTAACTCGTGCGCGCACTCGTATAAATCTGTGTGCGTTCACCGACTCGTGATCATATTTTGGTTATTCACTCGACCCAATTAATTATCCTATAAATATATCATCGTATGAGTGGTTATATCTCGAGAGAAATTGGTGATACTGCAAAGCAGTAAGAGAAAGAAAGTCTACCCATACCATAAAAAATTCCCTTGTATGGAAGAAAGTACGAATGATGTTTTTCTTGTTGCAAGTCAAAAACGAAAAGACAATGACATCAACCACAATAAAAATATATAGAACAAATAATATAACAAGATACACACTCAAACAAGCAAAATGCAATAAGCCCAAGTAAAATCGAGATAGAACTACAAATATTGTAAATAACTTAAAGCATACGGATTAAGTTGCATTGAACATTATAACATTATTTTATTTATTAATTCTTTCGATAAAATTGATCGAACAGAAAATTGATATTTATTACAATATATTTTGTTTCCAATTAATTACAGATGTATTGGTTTTCTCTCAACTGGTTATGAATTAGGATAGGCGTATCATATTTTCATTATCAGATAAACTACAAATAGCTAAAGCTGTAGTCTCTGTGGATATTTTTTGTGACAAGGATTGGTCAGCATATTATTAGCTTAACATGGTTAAATTGCATTGGTAAGAGAAAGTGTGCTTAGGCTTTTGTTATTTTCATTTTTATTAAAATGTGTAAAAAGTTAAAAGTAAAGTTTGATAATAACAATATTCTATCACAGAAAGTTTTTTTTTTATCTATAACGATGTCTTCTAAGAATTTATTAATCTTAAGAAGCATACAGATACTTTTTTACTGTCACATTATTATACATGATTCGTTTTTCATTACATGTTGCTGAAAACTTGAAGTAAATTATTGTAATGAATTTTACGACATATAGTGTTATCTTTTTTCAGGACAGGTTATGCATTGATCAACTTTTAGAATAGTGAATTTAACCACCACCAGCAAAGAAAGTATAAAGATACATTGATCACTTTTCAAAAAAGAAACACAAAGTGATTCTCAATATGTATATTTAAAGGGTACAATTCGTGTAATCGTCATGCGACTACTTAAATAGTAGGACATTAGCATCATAAGCACATTCTTAAAGTTGGAGATGGATTGTTATTTTAATGAACAATTCATACAAAAGTTTGGATCTTACATGTAAGATACAATTACGCTATTGGTATTTATCAAAGACAAAGCCTGGCATCAAAGAGGATTAACTGTTCATATGGATTCATTTGTTCACTGTGCTGGATTTGAACAGTTAAGTGAAGGCATCTTGATTATGTTGAAGATTTATTAAAAGATAAAACAGTAACGGTTGTTCGGGTACTTACGCTATAAATAGATGTTCCAAAATCTACATCGACCTAACCATATTTACGAACACAGTTATATACATCGTCGATAAAAACTTGAATTACTGTTTCGTTCAGATATTTTAAACTTTTTCAGTATGGAAGATCTAGAAAATAATCCTCATTTTCTAGCAATTGTAGAGATGTATTTGCTGGCATGTGTTGAAACCCCTAATGATGGTTAGTATATTAAATCTAAACAGATAGAATTTATTCTTAGTTTCTCGTTATCCTTTAAAACTGTGTTAAATGGGGATGATATTCAAGCCGTGAATATTTGGAAAATTATAATTGTGTTGCATGATAAATAATGAATAGTGGTTGTTTCATAATTGTTTATGAATTATAATTGTTGTGCCGTTTGCACCCAGGACAATCGCTTTTTTTTTTTGGGGGGGGGGTTCTTATTGAGTTAGAAAAATAAGTACTGTGGTTTCATTATTATTCGTGTGGTGTCAATTTTCGTGGTTTTCGTGGGTGGCCTTGACCCATAAAATTTGATATCCCACGAAAAGGAAATTTAACATTGATCTTGATGCTGCAGACTTCAGAACCACGAATTTAAGAGTCCACGAACCTATCAATTTTCATCAAACCACGAAAATTGATACCCACGAAAATAAATGAATCCACAGTAATAGATTAGTAAGCGCCAAATTTATGTAACTACTTAATAATAATGGCATCTGCATTTAATGAATACAATAGCAAAAAATTAGAATCATTGAAAAAGTCTAAACAAACGATTTATTTGGCCTATCAATATCCTTAGAAATATAAAAAAAAGATTTACTATTATTTCGTCTATATTCTATAATTTTGGTCCTTGTTTAGATTTGCAGTTAACCTTAAACATCAGTTTACTCATTCATATACTTAGAGTTAGCTTAGACTGCAGTATTATAATTTTTAATTGTTTTCATGAATTTTCCACAAGTGATTATACTCGATCAATCGTGTGTATATGTTAACCCGATAAAAGAATAGACGAAAATAGAAAAAAAAACATTATTAACCACAATAACATCCTTTATTATGTAATTCAATAATTATGTTAAACGAATGTGACAATTCGTTTTTTAGCTCACCTGGCCAAAGGCCATGTGAGCTATTGCCATCACTTGGCGTCCGTCGTCGTCATCCGTCGTCGTCGTCGTCCGTCGTCGTTAACTTTTCTTCAAACTTCTTCTCCTCTGAAACGGCTGAACAGATTCAAACCAAATTTGGTCTGATGGTACCTTAGGGTATCCCCCACAGAACTGATGTGGGGATTTTTGATTCGTCGAAAAACATGGCCGCCGTTGCTAAAAATAGACCAGGGGGGTCAGACTACTGTTTTTGGCTTGTAAATCAAAAAGTATAAGAGATAGATGAAATCTGATGCCACCTTACTGCTTCAGCATCAAAAGCTCTACAAAAGTCTCCATTTGTTCCAAGTTGTCAGATGACCCCTTATAGGGGTTACAGCCCCTTAAAGGTGAAAAATAGCGTTTTTCATGTTTTTGCCCTATAGTATGAAAACTATTGCAGATAGAGAAAAGCTGTTGCTTGCTTAAATGTTCAGCTCATTTAGCTCTACAAAAGTCTCCATAGGGTTGAAGTTGTCAGATGACCCCTTATAGGGGTTACAGCCCCTGAAATAATGTTTTTGGCCTATGGAATGAAAACTATTGCAGATAGAGAGAAGCTGTTGCTTGCTTAAATGTTCAGCTCATTGAGCTCTACAAAAGTCTCCATAGGGTCGAAGTTGTCAGATGACCCCTTATAGGAGTTACGGCCCCTAAAATGATGTTTTTTCATGTTTTTGGCCTATAGAAAGAAAACTATAGCAGATAGATGAAAAGCTGTTGCTTGCTTAAATGTTCAGCTCATTTAGCTCTTCAAAAGTCTCCATAGGATCGAAGTTGTCAGATGACCCTTAATAGGGGTTACAGCCCCTTTAATAACCTTTTTCATGTTTTTGGCCTTTAGAATGAAAACTACAGCAGATAGAGAAAAGCTGTTGCTTGCTTAAATGTTCAGCACATAAAGCTCTACAAAAGTCTTCATAGGGTTGAAGTTGTCAGATGTCCCCTTATAGGGGTTACGACCCCTAAAATAACGGTTTTTCATGTTTTGGCCTATAGAATGAAAACTATAGTAGATAAAGAAAAAACTGTTGCTTGCTTAGCTCATTTAGCTCTACAAAATATAGGGTTGACATCAAGACCAGGTGAGCGATTTAGGCTCCTGGGAGCCTCTTGTTTAAATATCTCACGCTTGAAAATACGCATACATGTATCATTTTCCACATCCTCAACGTGCCCACTTGCTTGGTCTACCCTAAATTGAATCTGTTCAAAGTGGACCTGGAAATGACAGAACCGGTGGTCATGTCTGCTTTGAATGAACCTGACCAGATTGCTGGTCCACTAAATGAGGACCAGACCTGTCCTGTTTAAGCGAACCCAAGACCAGGTCGACTCTGAAAGTGTACTTCGAAGCAGACCAATGTCCACTAGAGGCAGATCAGAAAGCTGCTCATAATGTACTTCTGGTAAGCTTTTCTGGTTCACAATGCATACTGAACGAAAAGTACTCAAATCCAAAAGGTTTGAACAGGGAAGCCAAATATAGCAACGAGGATATATCGACTATGTGCACAACAAGGGAAAAACCCTTGTGATCTTAAAAAATGTACTTTGAACTTACTCATGAGACAATAAAGTTATTTTCTTACAACTTAAGAAGACCTTTAAAATAAGATATTTAAGCAAGCAGCAGCTTTTCTTTTTATGCAACAATTTGCATCTATACATTTACCACAAAACATAAAAATAAATCTAAAAACAAAACAAACTTGGTTACATATTGTCAAGTGGTTTAGGAAAAATTAGGTTTTTGTCGATAGTTTTTCAATTCAAACAGTTTAAAAGTATTAAAAGAGTTGCACTTTACTTGTGAAACAGTTTTAGGCTTCCACCAACCTTAATCAGTTCTTTTCTAAAGCCTTTATTTAAACAGAAAGCAACATCTATATTACACCCAGGTTTCTTTTCAAAACTCATATTACATTTTGTACAGTGTATGGCATTAACAAATTTCTTTACGAAATCTTCATGCAAAGCATGCAGAGTAGTTGTTAGGCCTATAAATATTAATCAACAAAACCAAAGCTATTTAAGGTAGAGCGTGGCACTTTGGTTCAAAATTAATTTGTCAATAGATTTTCTTCAAAATTGGTATAAATGTCCAAAATGATACACTCTTTCATAATTTGATTCAAAATTCATGGGTTTCTTCCCTATTTTTCGAGTTATATCAAGTGAAAGTATCAATATTGTACTATGAATTATATAGGAAAAGCCATATAAACACACAAAAATGTTCCATTACTTTTTTTTTCTGTCAACAGATTTCCCTCATTTTTTTGACATTTTATAGATCTTGCAACAACTCATCATCTTTAATCAATAAAGAGTAGGGTTCCCTCCCTTGATTTTTACGCATAAGCAAAAATAGGAGCCTATAACGATGAATTTTCATGATGTTTGCCAAATTACCTCCCTTGACCATACTTTAGCTAAGAATTTATACTTCTTTTAGTATACAAATTTTAATCATATTGACAAAATGTGCCTACACTATGTATAAAGATTCTAAAAACACAAAAATCTCAAAATATTTTTCAAATTTCATTTTATTTTTGGCAAGTCACATGACCACCGTCCTTCTCCACCTTAAAAATGACTATTTGTTGAAATGGTTATAAAGTAATAACTGCAAGGGATTTTAGACAACTTGAACAAATATGGGCATTTAAATGCAGGTTTACATCATTATAAAAGTTAGTCACTCCACGGAAAACGAATTTCGAGCTCAATATGTTTGAATTAACTTCATATATAAAGAGGCGTATCGAGTGAAATTGTCTTCTTTCTAAGAACGAGGTAAAGTCTCATTATTATTATTATTATGTGAAAATCATTTACTGCTTTGAGAAAAAAAAACATTTAATTAAATTCACCTTTCAATTTTTGTTTCAAAAACTGTATTGACAAGATCAAAAATTATTGCAATTGATACATGAGTGCCAGTACATTTATAATTTTGTTTATTTTCTAATTCAAGTTATTAAATCAAGATCAGTTTTGATTGACTTTATTGTTTGGATTTTATTCCTCTATCAATTAATATGAACAAAAAACTCAAAACAAAGATAACATGCTACTTAAAAATATTAATTGTGGCAAGAAGTATTTTACAACATTACGGTTTGTTCAATTGACCTTAAAAAAAAACTTTCATGGTCTCACATGTTTTTAAAATTTACATGCAATAAGTAATTATCAAGATTTTGATATATAGAAAACCTCTTTAAAAGGAGAGTAATAATACACTCTTAGCTCAACGAAATTAAACTTATAAAAGAACATTGAAGATGTGTCATTAATATTTTAACTGAAACATTTTCTGATTAATGTTATTCTTTTTGTAAAACCAGTTGCCCTAGTAACCAACCTGTAAATACATGTAATTGTTTATTTACAACACTAAAAAGGTCGTAAATTCCATTTATAAAAAAGTCACTTTTTTATATTTTTACCGATATCAAAAGTCTTTTGGTAGCCAACAATTTTTTTGCGACAGTTTACACAAGAAGTTGGACAAAAGTACATGGATATTTTATTCCTAAAAGGACAAAATATTTCCGTCGATTATCTTTTTCGATTTGTTGCTATGGAATGCAAGATCTAAATCTCGTGGCTAAAAAGTTTAAGACAAACCACAATTTTGACAACTTATGCAAAAATACGTGTTTAATTTCTTGTTTGACATGAAATACTATTTTATCGAAAAAGATAACTCTGCAAATAACAAAAAGAAGCAAAGAGGCACGAATGGGGCATTCGAGTGTTAAAAGTCCGAAAGGGCATTCACAAAACAGGTAACCACGAACAAGAAGAGCACGAAGAAACACAAAACAAAATCAACCAAACAGAAAAAAAAACAACGCGAACTCAAGCCGTAACAAGAGTGAACGCGGGTGCCCTGGAAGAGTAAGCGGTTCCTGCCTTCTATAGCATAGTCGTCGCGCTACTAATTAAAAAAAACATTGAATTTCTTACCAGTGTGTTCTACTTTCCATAAACTGCAATTATCATAGATTTTCGAGATAGTTGCAAACTTTATTCTGCTATTCGGGAACTGTATTTTTTTTCAGTTCTAGTAATTAAAATAACGAATTAACCATAATCCTGGATAGCGAAATGAATGTTGCTTTTTTCCTGGGAATTTGGGATAATCGCAGTTTGGGGATAATAGTATCACATGCGTTAATAATGTTTTTTTTTAATCAATTTGAAATCTTTAACTTTAATAAAGCTGAGATATTTTTGAGTGCTCTTAAATGAAATGCAATACATTTCTTGTATTGTTTCTAATTGAAAAAAAAACATGTTGATAAAGTCTAACTACATCAATAAAACGAACGAATGGTCGACTTCTTTCATCATAAAATATGTAATTAGGACTGGAAGCGATCATATTAGTTCTGGGTTTTACATCTGGTGATATTGTTATATAAAACGTTTAGTTTCAGTTATTTTAAAGTATCTTTACCAATGGTAGTGAATCGAAGTTGATATATTTTGGCCTCTGATGATTAATAAGAGTGTCCAGAATATCAGAGTGTCTCAGGTTGTGATGAACAAATCAATGTGTATACCAATTCAATAGAACCTGAGTAGCGTAGATAAATTATTATAGTTAAAAAAAAGCAAAGGGATATCAATGGAACATTAAAAGTTCGAAGTCCAATAAGCAAATACTAAACCAGTTTACAGTTAGATGGTTAGTTATTTCTTTACTGGTAAGCAGTACGATGTCGGCTCTATTAGGGAAAAGAACATGAAAGGGCAGATGAAGTGGAGGGAATGGGGAAATAATAAGTGCTCAAATTGTCAAAAGTATGGCCCAAAAACAGGTCTCTTAGTTCAAACGTGTAACTACGATGAAAGTTATATTTTCTTTAAATACGTATACCAAATAGCTACAACTTATGCAAATAAGGAAACATTACGGATTAACTTTTTCTGCTTTGTTAGGGGTTATAAATAAGGGAAAGTTGGGTTAAAAACTAGTTTATCCCGTAACATATTATAATTATGTGCCTATCCTTAGCCAGGACTCTTTGACAAAAATTGCTTGTACAGCGTACATGTCGTTTTAATGTTTTCTGATCCTTGTTTATGAAGGGAATCTTTTTTTGGCTATTTCAGGACTGGGTTTGAATGTATGCATTTTACTTTGACCATGGGCAAATCGGAAAATAGAAAATAGCATTCTACTTTGTGCTTGTGCAAATCGGAAAATAGTCAGCAGCACCTTATGGGCACGTTTAGGCTGTTGACTCGTTGTGATCTTTTAAAATTGCCGCTTGTTTATGTGGTGTGTGTCACGTACACTTTTTCCACATTTCAATATTTTCTATTTTAAAACATTGATAAACAAATGAATTCGTAAATGATCTCACTAGAAAAGAACCCGATCACAACCTTTCATCATTAGCAGAGGAAGAATATCTAGAATTATTTCCAAGTATATCGTTTTCCATTCATCAATTTATATATTATCTAAAATGATTTTTTCTTTGCTTACGATGTATCAATAGAAGAGAGAACATTTTAATAATTTACTTTCAACTCTTGTTTTACACTGGTGGTGTCAATTGCAAAAAACTCTTAACAGTTAAAGTCGAATTCAGTAAAATCTTTGAGGCCGATCAAAACGTTCCCAGTGTATTAACTCTTTATTTTACTTGATAGATTGCAATGAAAATATACTGAATCTATGTTGAATTATTTAACATTGTCAATACCTCAACTTTAGATTTCATTTGCACCAAATATGAAGTTGTTGTTCAGATGCGCTCACATTTTTCCAAACAGAAAAGTGTTTCGAAAACAGCAAAAAGCAATGAAATTATGACAATTTTCCAAAATGGTGCTTTTGAGTATTGAGTATTGAGCGAATTGGAATGTGAAGTAAACTTATATGGATAAAGTTTGTCATTTTCTTTAAGCTCTATATTTGTTCAAAGTATCAGCAACATACGACATTTGTTTTCTCAGTTTTAGTCTTGGGCCAAAAATTGGTCTAACTGCCACTCATCCTTTCGTTGTGTAAATTTTGTCCTTTCAAGTAGTAAAATGTTAAATAAGTACATGTTCTTCGAGTATGTTTGTTATTGATACATGTAACCTTCAATTTCAGATAGTGTAAGCGTTATTTTTTCATTTTACGTAATAATCCTTTTTTAAAAAATACCAGGAATGATATCCAAAATCTGAAACTCTCTACAATACAAAACATACCAAAAACTTATCATAGAGTAAAACTAAAGCTTAAACAAGATTTTAATACATCTAATCTCATTTGCAGTCAACTGAAGTGTAATTACTTGTGAATATTTTTTTCTGGTACATGTACATACGAGTGAAGAAAAATATATATATCTACATTAAATTTTACAGGAAATAACATTTATGTATAGGTTTGTCCTAAACAGCTGTGCTTGCAGGATATAGTCTGGTCATTGTCCTATTCAGAAATGCCAAATGCAACATGTGAACTACTACGAACTGTTACGTTAGAGCAAAATCAATCAATATCAATACGATGGTCAAAAACATACTTTAAGAAGGCATTTTTTTATGAAAAACATTACATGAGAAAAGTATATGCAAACATGTGAATGCTTCTTTCAACTCTGCGTTGTTCTGGGATTTAGTTTATTATATTTTGAAAAATAACAAAAAACATAAGAATTTTTCGTTAAAAAAATTCAAGATAAGCTTCAACCAGAGTAGGACTGTAGTCAATCTTCCTTTTTGTGCTTATCGTAGATTGGCTCCGTTAGTAAATTTTGTTTCGAGATTTGAATATGTTTTAGTATTGAAAGTACCGTGCAAAAAAGCAAGTACTGACAAGCTAAAGGTGATAAGTTTTTAATGTTTCTTTTCATATACATTTATATGAAATCACCTCATTTTCTTTTGGTTCAGGTCTCTATTATATCGGAACAAATTGATTTTTAATGTTTTGTTCTTGAAAGTCTGTTTTGTCATAGGAATAAATTACCGTTTTTTTAAATGATAATGCTGAATTTATGAAATAGTCAGGAAAAAATTCATGCCTTAATACCTAACATCAATTATCTTAAACAGTGGGTCAGTTGTGAAGATCTAACTTTGACCCATTCTCATGATCCTTTTTTGAGGCATGGAGTCTTTCAAGAAAATCAACTCATTCGAAATTAGTTCCTTAAAAGTCTTAAAAGGTTAGAATAGTTGTGACTGTCTTTCAAAATTACAAATACCAAAACGTGGGTATAAACGGTTAATTTGGATATGCTATATATCGATATTTCAAGGAGTAACCTCTCATCAGTAGCATTTAAACCAAAACATTGGAAGGTCAAAATCCAAAACAGTTGAAAACGAAAAGTACTCAAAACCAAAACGATCGAACAAGGAAGCCAAATCCAGCACCGAGGATATTTCAAGTGTACATTATACATGTTTTTTTTTTGTAGTTGTGTCATTTAATTTACTAGTACACTGAACCCAGCCTACATTCACTTATCTTTTCTATACCAGATGGTTGGGGTAATAACGCGTATTTTTTTTTCTATTTGCACAAATGGGGAAATTTGATAGAAAAGACAAAATGGAAACCAAACATATTACGGATCAATTTGGTGTCCTTTTATCACTGTTTCTCTATTTACTTGAAAAAGGAGTGACATATGAAATTAAGGTTTTTGGCTTTTATAGGTTAATTGCCTTTTCCGAACTAACATAACAAGTCCTCTTATTTGTCTTCATATTTTATTATTCTTTTCAATTCAATCCCATATCTCGTATTTTTTATTGCGCAAGTTTAATTTTTTTAAATAAATTTAGGGTTTTATAGTTTCACTTCGTACACCCGTCTGTTATATAGTAACGATTCATACTACAGGTATTATTTCAGTAAATACCCTTACGTCATTAACAGTTGAGTCCAGTTCTAACATCTCTTTAGAACTGTCAGGAACTGTCAGGAATCTGTTCTTATTCTGTTCTGCTGACAGTTCTAGGACCGTTTATGACAAGCCCTGTCCTGTCATAGAACAGTTCTGGGCAGTTCTATCCCGTGACAAATTTAAAAATTTTCTAACCCCTGACAGCTCTAAGCTGTCATAAACCCTGGCAGTTCTATTAACCTGTTCTGTGCCCTGATAGCTTAGAACTGTTCTAGCCTCGGACAGTTCTACCCCCTGACAGTTCTAATTGTGACGATTTCAGAACAGTATAGAATAAAGAATTGTCTGTTTAAAATAAATTTGTATATCGAATTTCATTAAATAATAATGCCGAGAATATGCGCATTTTCCGAATTAGCGCATTAGGAGTATTATTTTAACCGCGTGACGTCATTTAGAACTGTCAGGGTGCAGAACTGTCCAAGGCTAGAACAGTTCTAAGGTGTCAGGGCCTAGAACAGTTCTAAGGTGTCAGGGCCTAGAACAGTTCTAAGCTGTCAGGGCCTAGAATAGCTCTAAAGGTGTCAAGGGTTAGAACAGGTTATGGCAGTTCTACCCTAGAACAGGTTATGACAGCTGCTGTCCAGGGTTAAAACAGTTCTAGAACTGTCAGGAGAGCTGGACAGTAGAGATGTAAGAACTGGGCTAAACTGTTTAGCCCGCCACTTTTTGGGAGAATATACTGGTACGAATTGACATTCTGGAGCTCTGGTATTGGTTGAAATGTTTGAAAAGAAATGTTTTCAGCTTATCTAATTTATAGCTATTCTTTAAAAAAGAAAAGGAAAATTTTAATTAAGATTTTTGAATTCTTAATAATTTCTTAAAGATGACAGGGTTAGGTACTGAATTTAGTGCAAAATTATAATGTTTGTAAACAAGGCTACGTGAAAATGTCAAAAATGCCGCATGACATGATAGTTTGTTTGGGGTAAAGGAAGCAGCTGTATTTCTAATTTATTGAAAAAGTTATGAAAGATTTTTATTTTGAAAGATATTTCTTTTTTTTAGAATTTGATTTCCAAATTTGGTCAAGTATTTTAAAATGTCTATGGGCAAATGATTACTGAAATGATTCTTACAGGTCGTCTGACATTTTGTAGAGTTAGTATTTTGATTATGTAGCATAATTTACAACTTCAAATAAATGGCTTTAATATTTGCCAAAACACTTGGATTTTTAACAGAAAATCACAGATTTTGAGAATTGATATCTGTAAATTTAACGCAATCACCATTAAAGGAACAGTGATACAGTACTATTTGTTTATTAAAAGTTCATGCAAAGGACTAGAGCCACCAACCCCCATAATTGGCCCTGTTAATACTCTAATATCAAAATTGGTTTGTTTTGTACCAAAATTTGTGTATGTATAGCTGGATGTCTGTGTTAAAAGAGAAAAGATTTGATTATGGTGTATAAATGAATTTTCAAGTACCCTAACCCTTCAAAAATAGCCTACATCAGTGATTTTTCACTTTTTGGCCAAAATGACTTGTTTTTCAGTCACAATTTTGTGATTTTCTATGTGGCGCCACCCCTCGCCCATCGAAATTTTTGTTGAAATATGAAGAAAATAATGTATTTATAAAATTTAAGTAAAAATATTTATGGGCGAGGGGTGGCGCCCATGTCATTTTCACCAAAAACCAGGTGGAAAATTGTGAAATTTAGCTGAAATTAGCATATTTTCAATTTTAGCTTCACTTTATGACGTCATTACAAAGTCACAAGTACAGAAAACTTTTAAATAGATTTTGTTTTGTAACAAGTAATCATTCTAGACTACTTGGCCACAAAAATCTTATCTAACAAATGAATTTGAAAAAATGGCCCAATTTAGGGCCAAATATGAGGGTTCGTGGCTTTAGTCCTTTATGTATTCTCTCAAAAACATAGACTTTTGCCGATCCTTTCCGATTTTGTCAATACTGAAGAATGGGAATTTTCGCGTTAATCAATTTGGCCTTTTGGGTTTTGACATTTGTAAACAAAGTTTTATTTTCATAATTTTGGGAGCATTTTTGAATAGTGAACATGACTTTATTTTCGCGAATGTATCGTTATAAAACGCGAAAATATAGCTCTTTCAAAGTTTTCCCTTGTGCAGTATTTAAGTTTTGTTTTATTGTTAATACCTAGTTGTAACTGGAAACAAAATATCATCTATTTTGTACTGATAAGAACAGCAATTGGAAAAAAAAAGTATCAAAACCGGCTTTTAGCGTTGAATTGTTTTTCGCAGAGATCTATTCTTAAATCGTAAGTAGTTATTAATAGTTCTTATCCGGAAAAAGCCAAACACTAACCCAGTGCACCATATGTTTTGCAAATTCACCATTTGTAACTAGATCAAAATAGAACTTTGATGCAACAGATTTGAAGAAAATATCTCACACCATTTCTGAGAAAATTGAAATTGAAAATGCTTTGAATTCTATGGGAAGCTGTCTGTTTGTACCTGGGTAGGTACAAATGGAACAATTGTGACAAGACAAAAGTTTTGGTTGTGTATAAAAACTTGTACAAAATTGTTATTAGTAGATAGAATTGAAAGAAATTTTGCATTGTGAATAACAGAAAACATTTTGACATTTCTCAGAAAAAAATTTTAAGATATCATAAAAGGTTCGCATGTATTTTCAATATTTAATGCAATGTCCATATTTGGTAATCCACGGATTAAAATGGTAATAACAGAAAAAATAAGTTATCAACTTGACATTTTGTGGCATATTTTGGGTTCTTGGAACCCATTCTATAGAATCAAAGACAGAGAAAGGTTTTAAAGCAACACACAAAAATTCTAGCTATTTCCGGAGCTGAACTATTGTGCCATGACAATAAGGTTTCTGCTCTATTACAGTTGTAAAACTTTTATGATGGGTATGACGTTACACATGAACATCTGGATTCAAGTCATTTCACTATTGATAATGCGTAGTTAACAATTGACCTCCTGTAACAATAAATATTATTATTTATTGACCACATGAGGAAACATTGCTTGCGTGGTCTAAGAATAAAAACTTCAAATTAATTAAAACAGTTTAACGAGTTTTACTGTAAGTCATATCTCCAGAAAACGACAACGATATTTGTACATACTTTTCTGTGTTTAAACAGCAATAGTCTGCCAATAGCAATGTAAGAATAATTATATCTACATGTGCACTGTACAGTTAAGTCTCTACTGTCAGGATATGATTGTTTTTCGAGGTTGGTTAGAGTCGTAAAAAGTGACTGTCATAACATCGTACCCATTAATTTCGTATATATTTTTGTTCATAATATCTAAAAATAAGTTGAAATTGCCATTTAGTTCAGTGTTAGGTGGAGAAGCAGAGGTACCAATGGGGCAACAGAATTTCAAAAGTCCAAAAGAGCCCAGACAAAACCAGTTATCACCAACAAGAACAGGACGAAGAAACAAACAACATATAAAACACGGAACTACAAAAACTACTGAATACCAATCAGCAACGCGAACTCTAGTCGTAATGAGGCTGAAATCGTTGTAAAGAACAGTTTTTGAATTGTCACGGGATAATACTGTCACAAAATGTTACAGGCAGTTTGTGTTAGTGTTTGATTTACATTAAGCTCGATTAACACTTGTTAAATGTAATCGTAACACTTCCTGTAAACCAGGTACTTTTCGCGCCGTCTTTTTTTTCGCCGTAGGACGACTGAATTGTAGTTCGTGCAGTTTTAAATTTGCGCTGTAATGTTATTGCGAATTAATTGCCCAAAGACTAAAATTGAAGACAAATATAATCGCGCTAGCAATATCATCGCGAAAATCGCGAAAATAAAACTGCCGGGAAAATTTCAGGAAAATTTCACGGTTTACAGTATTTAGCGATAAAAAAACTTAGAATCTCTATCATTTATTCAGATTGAACATTAACAGGCATTCCATGTTGAATTATGTGACGTCAAATGCTGATCTCAAATTAAAATTAACAATCCAAACCCAGATATTATCATGTCGATGTTTTTTTGTAATTTGATATCAACTGCCGAACATCATTTTGGTTTTTTTGATAGAGACCAAAGTTTGACAGTTATCTAACTGTTTTGAAACAATATACATATTTTATAATTGCTTATAATTGCCGTCAAATCAGATTCAATCGTTTAAGAGTCCGATGTTGTTTGTAATCTGATATGATTAACCAAACAATAATTTATTAATAGATAGATGATCAGAATTGTTTTCTACAGCTGGTGCTGTAAGTTTTAATTATCAATAAATATTAATTATTTTCTTCATTATGATAAAATGATCTATAAAAGTCATTGTTCGATGTTTATCAATAGCGAAGATAGAGATCGTGTCCATTTCCGATGTTTTCCGTCATTTTTCAAAGGTCTTTTACTGGTTCTAAGAACTACTGATTCCCAGTTATATTTTACACTGTAGAAAACGACATTAGAATTTCTGGTCGTGACGTCAATTATAACGACGTAATATTCGAATTGTTGCCAGTCTGAAAAATTTCGGGACTAAAAATCTTAGCATACCAACTGGTATTTAAAACACTGCAACTCATGACCCGTGTTTGATGTTCAATGTATCGACGGGATATGTCTACAACTAAGACGAGCAATGTTTATAAAGGTTGTACAAGTGTATACATTTTATAAACGGCCTTAATTGAATTACACATGGTGTTTTTGTCCCTGTTGTTTTTTAATATTGAGTGTTCTCTCAAGATAAGATGATTGATTTTAAATACAAGACTAATATTTGTGCACAAGGACCTTTAAGATTGTCATGATTGTGCATATGATGTTTATAATGTCTTGTAGTTACCTTAAGACTTAAATTATCATTTCAGGGGGCCTTTATTGCAACACAACAGTAGATATATTTGGTTGCTGGAACTACACAAAGCCAGGAACAACAATGAAAAAGCTTTGTCCTGCATTTCCTGGCTTTAATACTTCAGGTATTACTACGTGTCATAAAACAATTTTTGTCATTTTATGTCCATCATGAATTCAAAAATTAATTGTTTTTTGAGCCAATCATCAAATTGTGCCGTATTTTTAGCATATTTCGAAGAATAAACTTCAATCCTTTGCATTTGCATCACAGACATTACAAATTGAAAAAAAAAGTCACTACACAGGCCAATTTGACTCATGTACATGTTGGTTTCACATGTATTGATCTTTACGTGAAATTCATGTGAATCTCATGTGAATTTCACATGAAAAAGCATGAGTTTCACACTTAACTGGCTCTAATGAAATTGGGTGAAATTTTCATGTGAAATTCACAGGAATTTTATTTGAAACTCACGAGATTATCATGTGATTTTCAAATGAAAGCTGGTTTCGCGTGACACTGACGTGAAGTTTTCCAAATGAGTTTCGCGTATAAGCTTGCTTCAGGTGAATCTCATGTGAACTTTTTCATGTCAAACTTATGTGATTTTCATGTGTATTTCACATGAAATTCACTTGAACTTCACATGAAGCTCACTTCACAAACTTATGTAAATCAAATTTGCCTGTGTAGGTTTTTTCTAAAAATCAAAATAACTATTGGATGAAGCAAAGGTGTACCAAAGGGGTAATCAGTATCATAAAACCGTAAAGACAAAGACAAAACCGGCAGACAAAAAATCATCACAACAAAACAAACCACATAACAACATAAAACACACACACACATAACAACAAAACCGCATTCAGCAACGCGAACTCAAGTCGAAACGAGAGTGAACTCAGGTGCTCCGGAAGAGTAAGGAGTTCCTGCTTGCTATAGCACACCCGTCACGTTGCCAAAGATCGATTAAGTGTTGGTCAAATCCGGAAGACAATACAAAACTCTATGTCAAACCAACATCTGTGCTCATCTGAGAGATAGAAATCCCGTATTTGTATACAAGCACGTGATGTCGTCCGTAAAATTTCTTGAGTGATGACAACAACCTGGGAGCAACGTACCCCTGTGTTAACAATTTGCTTGTCAGCCGTGTAGCTCTATCAAGGAAGTCGTTGTACTCCCCACATGCTCTGGAATAACGAATGAGTTGTGATACGTAAACTCCATATGCTGGAGCTGACGGAATGTTGCTACACAGAAAGGGAAAGTTAACTATTGGAAAGTTGAAGTCATCACGTTTGTCATAGAGCTTTGTACAAAGCCTTTCTTGTGGGTCATTTTCGTGAAATAGATCCAAATATGAAGCGGACCTCCTAGAATCTGTAGTGTCCTTTATCTCAAGTTCCTTCGGATATATGAGATGTTAATAGTCACCAAATCGAGGATTGTTTAGTGAAAGGACATCATCAATATAACGAAATGTGAGATTGAAGGATAAAGCAAGTTGGCGGTCCTTTTTGTCTTCATATGAATGAAAAAACAAATCGGCAAGCAATGGTGCACAATTTGTGCCCATTGGGATACCTATTGTTTGCTGAAAAACACGTCCACCAAACTGTACAAATATGTTGTCGATTAGAAAATTGATAATATAATATATGGAGAAATCGTATTTTTATAAATTCAAATTTGATGTAAACTTTAGAGTATTTGTTACAGCTTATGCATATAAAAATTGTACAGAAAATGGGACCTGGTACTTTGACACAAGTTTAGGAAAATATACCGCAAATTATGACGCCTGCCGCATGACCGCAAAGGCTGAACAGGTGAATAGCTCTTCTTTGTAAATATATGCAAAAAAAACCCAAAACCACATAAACAAGACACACAAACAAATAAAGGTAACAGCATTACTTTTGAACTGGAAAATGATCTAGTATGAGCAAGAACAGAGGACAAAACAAAGAAAAATAAACAGGAGCAATAAAACACGAAAGGATGGGATACAAACACAAACGAGATTTATGGCGAAAAAGAAATATTTATTGAGGTTCATCTGAAGCGTCTTTTTTCTATTTTTTTCTCGACATTTTAAAAGGAGCAAAGGAGTACGGGTACCAAAGTGGTTATCAAAAAATGTAATACCGGATATACAAAGACAAAATCGGTACAACAAAGACATCAAAATACAAATGACAACAAAGTTCCAGACAATAAATTTTGCTACGCCTGACGCGCGTTTCGTCTATTCGAGACTCATCATAGGCGCTCTACCAAAAATATTGAAAATGCCAAACAATGTATGAATATAAAGAGCATAGAACAGTATAACCAAACAATACCAAACTGGGGAACCAAATTATTACTAAGATATTCAACCTATGTCTGGGGTAGGAAGAACCTTAGGGTTTAGACAATTTTGAAATTTAGACGGATAATTTAAAGCTTTGATGTAATCTCCAACTCAAAAGTGTTGGTGCCGGAGCGGGCTAATCTCGGGGAATTTAAACTCCACCAGCAGTGCTAACCTTCACGTGTGTTCGAAATACAAATGACAACAAAAATCCAGACAACAAATTTTGCTACGCTTAAACGCGCGTTTCGTCTATTCAAGACTCATCAGAGGCGCTCTACCAAAAATATTGAAAATGCCATACACTGTATGAATATGAAGAGCATAGAACAGTATAACCAAAAAATACCAAACTGGGGAACCCAATTATTACTAAGATATTCAACTTATGTCTGGGGTAGGAAGAACCTTAGGGTTTAGACAATTTTGAAATTTAGACGGATAATTTAAAGCTTTGATGTAATCTCCAACTCAAAAGTGTTGATACCGGAGCGGGCTAACCTCGGGGAATTTAAACTCCACCAGCAGTGCTAACCTTCACGAAACCACAAAACATTAAAACACACACACACACACACACACACACATACACACATAACAACAAAATTGCATTCAGAACCGTGAACTGAAGTCGAAACGAGAGTGAATTTAGGTGCTCCGGGAGATCAAGCAGCTCCTGCTTGCTATATCACATCCGTCACGTTGACAAATTAGTCAAAGATAGAAAACTTATTCTGTTAACTGATTATATTTTCGTCTAGGTGTTTGAATCTGTGCTATACTATATGATTTATTTCTTCTACAGCTCTCATTCCTTTTTCATTGTATGATTTCAGGATTTGATAGACTTCGTACAGAAGGAGTATCGCCACATCTATATCTCTCTCGTTGGTTTTTCTATTTCTATTGCTCTTTTACTTGTCTCTCTGTTTATATTCTTCAAATTCAGGTACGTAGGTTTCAAATCTAATCTTAGAACACGAACATTAAATCAAAATAACACCATCCGATGGTAAAAATTTGAATTCAGAATCTGTGTCGTTAAATCGGGGTTAAGAGAAAAGTAAAAAAAGAAATAACAAAATTTTATGGAATACATTGGACTTTCAAATGAAATATATTGTCCGCGGGCGTGATTTTCATATTAGGTTTTGTAAAATACAAACCAAGTGTTGGCTCGTTCAAAAAATACATAACCAACAATTAAGCATAATGCATAACTTTTAGTATTGTTGGTTTATTAAACAAATTTTAAAATTAAGGTAAACATGTTAAGTGTAAAATAAATTCTAGACCTAAATATAATCTTGTCTAGTGTGATCCTACATATCTAAATTTATACAATCTTCGGTCTTTAATGACTTCCTCGTTCTATTTTACAATAATTTTGAATTCTTTAAAAATATTATATCAAATGCAGTCGTTTTTAATCACCCCAAGCACTTGATTCCACTTATTTTCTATTACAGACAATTACGATGCGACAGAATTACTCTCCATAAGAACTTATTTATCTCGTACCTTTTAACAGCCGTGACCTATATTCTGTACAATGTCCTAGTTGTAATGGATGGAGACGTACTACACGACCAGCCTGTAGGTTATGTTCTAATGTCTGCTTATATGAGAATATTAATCATAGTTTACAATGTCATGTTGCTTTAAGCCATTTAGTTGGTAGCACTGTTAAGTGACATCCTATTTTGTGCCGTTTTGAATCTCTCTATTCCTTCAAAATTAAGCGATCTTCAGGTCAAGTGTTCGGGTTGTTTTTTTATGGAGGCAAAACCATATGTCAAACAACTAGCCAAGGGTGATATTAGTATTACAGATTAATATATAGGTATTTCCATATAGCCCTGATTTGTATCATGTTAATTGACCAATACGGGTGGGGGATTAAAATCAGATCAATAGGAAAAACCATGTTTTGAAATATTTAATTACACATTTCCAACTGCAACATTTTTAAAAGAAAAGTTCAGACAATTACCTCATATTTTATTTTATTTTCGCAGATAATTTTGTTCTGAATTTCAAGAATGTTATGTTATCGGGTTTTTTCAACTGCTTTGTTTTTCTTATGTCATCGGAAGTGAGGCACACCAAATGACAAAAATGTTATAAGGATGCTTGTAGAGGCAAAAAAAGAGATTTGTTTAGCCTAATATACCTATTCGGACAGGCAGTCTCCGGTCAACAGTTATATTGTTCATTCAAAAATATTTTCTTGAATAAAAAAATAAACTCAATACTGTTCCGATACCTCTGCAAATCAGCAATGACTTATGACATTAGATTGTCTCATCGGTACATGTATGCCTCTGCTTCTAGCAAATTACAAATGTATCATCGAGAGTTTAAAAACCGATTTGGCATCTCATACAATATATTATATTATTTCTTTTAACTTCAAGGGATGGTGTATCGTTTTGCATGTTGTTACACAGTATTGTGTTGTGTGTAACTTCGCTTGGATGTTTTGTGAAGGCGTTTACCTCCATACTATTATGGTCAAGGCTTTTACCACAGGGAAATGGCTAATGATTACATGTTTCATTATTGGCTGGGGTACGTTTAATTTACATGTTGTATTTTGTGTTATTACCGGACCCTAGGATCGCAATGAAAGAGGATGGTTTGGCGCGCCATAAATCCTGGTTAAATCCACAATTCCTTTTGAAACGCCTGTAGCAATTTGCATCTCTGGTATGTTTTTCTTGTTTTTGACTTTTCTCTTTGACATTTAAGATTGGTCCTCCAAGTTTGGTAATTTGTTTATTACATTGTACATTTGTTTTAGAACAAACATATTTTATTTACTCTATCTTTAATCTGGTTCAGACTTGACTCAGATTAAACAATAGACATGATAGAGGCAGCATCCCTTATTGAATATCTCACAGACAAGGTAAAAAAAACAGAGATGTGAATACATTTTTTAATCAATCTGATATATTTAGAGCCGTTGGTGATGTGGTTAACGCGTCGCGATACTAACAACGATCCTCTTCAGGGATGAAAGTTTTATGAAACAATTCTCCGACTCTTTCTTGACAGGATTTGTGGGGATGGTCTCAAGGAACAAGGAAAGTCCTTCATAAGGGATAGACACGTTTTCCCGTGTATTTTCATCTATGTTTTGAACTTAACACAGATTAAGATAAGAAGTCTTGATAATCACTAGACAAAAACAGGAGAAACTGTTTTGCAACTATATATCTTGTATTCCTTTGGGAATCAGTTGATAATTAATAGGCTAAGAGAAAACACGAATTCTATTACTTGACCACCTTTGTCAGATATTAGATTCTGTATTAAGTTGTGTTATTATTTATCTGTCTCGATGTTGATGAGATATTTCTAGACACAATATAAGACAACCATTATGAATCCTGTCACAGATTTTGTATATACTAATTGGAAAACGTTAATTACTGATGACTTTCGAACTGATATCATGACATGATGTGTGATTGTGTTTAATCAAGGAATCTTTTTTTCTGAGAAATGGGTCATTCTTTGTGTAAAAACCACCGAGGCTAACATTTTACTTGCTTTATTATAATGCCCTTAAGTATTTGAGCTTTATTTTTTCCAAAAGTTGTAACATGTGTAATGCTTAATAGCTAGGATAAAAGCATTTTGTCTACCCGTGGAAACAGATGCGAATCGACATATATGTTTTTTGTCTGCTTTTCTGGCTATCCGCATCATTTATGGTAGTGTCTAAAACTAAGCATACATGTATATTTGCACATCTCTCATAATTTTGATTTTTATTGTGTTTGAATTGGTACATTCTTTAATTTTCCAGACAACTCTGAAAAGGTTAAAGATGATTATACCACTATGTCATAAAATGTAACGAGATACCCTGCATTAATCATGCTTTATCAGTAGATAAGGCTAAATTCCTGAAAGACCATCCTCATTAATTATCATAAACTTTCATTTAGCACCCTCTACAGTCCCGTGGTATAAATCAGTTATCCCCCATCGGGCATCCGCCCTCAGGGGAATAACTAACACTAATTACCACTAGAATGAAAACAGATACATATTATTGTTAGAATTTTATATCTTCTGCTACTTTTTGAGCGGAGATAATTTGAACAGATATGATAAGGAAACTTTTTGTTTCAATATTTTTACGTTGAACTCTATGAACTTTTATCTTCATCAAAGGTGATTTAAAGTCTTACAATAACACATATTTTCACTCTTTAATTCATGGGCTTACTGTCACAAAAATTTCAAAAAAAATATGTTGACTAAATTTCAGACTCCAATCTAATCTGTAATTCTTTAAGATATCAGTATTTGATGTTCATGGCTATCATCTAATGCCTTCTTGCTATCTATAACACCTTTAAACAGCAACGAAGGATAGCTTACATACATTTCCAGAGGCAGTTTGAATTGGTTTTACGTCATTTCAATGATCACATCGATTTCCTTTGCAAAGCGTCATGTTTGACAAAGAAATTGCTGACACAGGTTTATGTTGCTCCACGGTTTCTGTTTTCACTCGAGAAATGTTACGGTAGACACCGTGCACTCGTAGACAAATAGAGGATTTCTATATCTGAAATGAGTGCAGATGTTGGTTTGTCGTAGAAATTTGTTTTGTCTTCCTCTACCGGATATGACACACTGAATTGGAAATTAGCAACACGACGGGTGTGCTAAAGCAGGTAGGAACCGCTTACTCTTCCGAGGCACCTGAGTTCACTCTTGTCACGATTCGAGCTCGCATTGTTGAATTCCGTTCGGTTGATTTTGTGTTTTGTGTTTCTTCTTGTTGATTTTGTTCGGGTTTACCGGTTTTGTCGTTGCCCTTTCGGACTTTTTACGCTTAAATGCCTCATTGGTGCCTCTTTGCTTCCTCCAAATTAAAGCTTATCTCCAGGGTATAGCAGAACTTACGCTGATTGCCGATTAAGCAATAGCTAGCTTACATGTACTAACAATAACGTAAACAGCCAAGTTAAAGTCATTTAGATCGCTGCAGAATTTTAATTGCATCAAAGTCACACTCTGCTATTGGATTTTGATTGTCTTTTAACTCAATTTTGTTTGTTCCAGTATGAAGCATCATATGACTTCAATTATGTTCTCATTACTGTTTTACAAGCGTGTTGCGTAAAATTATACTGAACTCTAACAGGAAATTTCTTTCTGAATTTAAAATCATATTCGTAATAAACACATTAAGATTTAATAAATAAAAACAGATTATAGTTTGATTCATTTCTAAAGCTCTTGAGGGAAATTGCATAGGCACCAGTAGCTTGAAAATTGAATTAACAATCAGATGTTATTTTTACAAACTTATTCGTGATTATGTTTCTTTTTTTAAAATTAGATAAAATGATATTGAAAGAAATATAATAGAAAAAAAAACACAATCCAAAGTAAAATCCAAATAAAAAAAAAAACGTTCGAGATCAAATAATGGAAAATACATGATTTCTTTTAAAATTCAAAATGAAACAGAATTTCAAAATTACTTTTGTTAAACTTACTTAGGTTTTTGTTTTATTGATTTACCATGTTTACAGAAAAGTAATATGCTTAAGTGACTTTCCAAGTAAAAATCTGATGCTGTGTTCGAGTGTTGCCTTTCGAGCGATCCATACAAGGCCTACTATTACAGTGTACCCATCTTTACAGAAGTATTGCTCCCCATGCATACAAAGGGCAATCAATGTCACTTCTGACGGACGAGTTAAATAAATTCAGACCAACGTCGCAAATAATGTCAAGAAAGAGGCGAAAAATTGGCTTACATAGTCTTGTATAACTGACAAAGATTGACCTGACGCGTTAACTACAACACTGCCGACTCTCTATTATTTGAACTTTACCCTGGATACACCAGCAATAATCTATCCCGGTATCATGTATAAGAAAAATTAATGTCAAAACAGCAATAACATACGTATTTTTGATTTTAAGAGCTATTTATTGAAATATAGTTTCGTTTCTTTGTGAAATTAAAGCCATTTTTTCATGCTCTGTCTTTTGTTCTTACTGTCTCAAAACGGTTTTGTAGGTTACCCACTTGCCGTTGTCGGTGTGTATGCTGCAGTTAGAGGGACTTCGGTAGATGAAAATATTTCGTAAGTGATTAGACGAATGTAAAATCTTATTTCAATTTCTAATATTATCGAATATATACGTGGTATAATTTAGTAATTTAACACATTAAAATAAAATATAATTGATAATGTACAAATTTAGTCTGATTACATGTATGTACAATTATTTCAAGCAAAATTAATAAAAAAAAATATCATTTTCAAGAATGTTTTGGATGTATAATCCGCTGACTCAATCATAACATTAAGATAATACAGATTGTATCTAGCTTATGAGTGATCCATCCTTTTATTACAATCTAGAAAAAATAGACGAAAAACTGCATTTAACCCACAGCATGAATTATTCAAATTTGAAAAATTTTGTCAACACGTTCACAATACGAAGATTATCAGTCTGATATTAAAGTCTTTACTTCTTAAAAAGAGATGAGAGGAACATAAACGTACATAAGTCGTACTATTATACATGTATGCATGTGTTATTGTGTTGCCAGTTTCTTTGTGCTGTTCTCTTTTGTGTTTACTGGTTTTGTCTCCCCCTTTTCGGTCTTTTCACATTCTAATGCCTCATTTGGTAAAACACTGCTTCATGAAAACTAGAAAAGTATAAGATGAAAAAACAATTCTCCATCACTTGATAAGTTATATCTTGACATATGTTAAATGTATGACTTTAAACATTGTAGATGCTGGCATGAAGAAAGTTCTTTGCAGTGGATTATGTTTGCACCAGTTGTATTAACAATTATAGTAAGTGTGTTGTATATAGTCTACGTTCATTGCGAATCCGTTGAATGTCAAAATAGAAGGGATATACAGAAGAAAGAATACATAACTTGTACGGTAACTTGAAAAAAAGGAATAAAGTTAACTTGAAGTTCACCTGTTTCTTGTCTTGCGACTGCATTGAACAGGTGCGTGACTGCTTTAAATGTATTGTGAAAGCAGTTACAGTTGTAGGACTCCTTTTTAAAGCCTTCGTGTCTATGTGACTGGGTTGGTCAAGAATGCATCATTGCCGAGTGGTTGATATGAACATGAAACAAACCTTTGACAGGTCTAGTAAGAAAGGTCACCAGCGTGTGACTGACTATGATCAGTTATTTAAAAAATGAAACAAGCCTGGTTAATAGATATATGACTGAACATAACAGGCAGTCAAAAATAGAAAATAATGAGATGTGGTAAACGTGTACGCGACAAAGCCCACAATCAAGCGGTAATTCAGAAAAAAAAAACTCAATGGACAACCGCCAGCAGCCTTCAACGATGCCAGTAGGCGCTGCTCGTGGTTCTGCAATTGGCCCATGGCCTAAATAAATGCATTTAATTCAAATCCGGTTCCGAAATAGTCACAGATAGACCCCTTCTTAAACAAGGAACAGAAAACATTAAAAAGACAAGTACAAAAGAAAGCTTTGTAAAAGAGACCTGGCTTAGGACAAGCAAATAAAATATGTGGCGGGGTTAAACTAGTTTTTTTGGGCCCAACCTTCCGCCTATCAATAATCCTAGACAAAGCACAAAAACCAAACACACAATAAAATCAAATCAATCAAAGTTCAATTCAACTTTATATCTCTTTAGCATAGGTTATGAGTACTTCTTCTGTAAAGTTCATTTCATTTTGTAATTTCTAAATAATATTACAGGATTTTTTTTTAAATTCCTAATTTGTCTCTATTCAACTTATGAAATAGCACACTTCAGGCAAAACAATTACGTTTTGTCTGTAGACAAGCGCTGATTTTAGCAACTTATGTCAATTTAGACGACTTAATGATTCAAAATGCTATTTAAAAGGGATAAAGTCTACAAAACAGTTTTAAATAATAAGCATTGATCTTGGTGATATAACTTGATTTTCATGTCAAATAAAGGCATGTGGACAAAACAAAAAAGTAGAGTGAAAATTATTATTAATGCTCCCGTCATAATACATCTATTGTTGTTTGAAAAAATCAAAATTACAACAAAAGAAAATTCCAGAAAATAAATTAGGCTATACCTGGCTCGACAGAGGTGCTCTATACAAACTTTTAAAATTACCAAATACTATATGTTTAGAAAATGCCGAATTGGAAACCAAAAGAAGTTGTGTGGTGTCTAAAATCGGTTTTCAACTATTGATCTCACTAAAACCCACTAAGATCAATACATGTTTGATCACGACAGTTTTTAATATCTTACTATCATAATTGGTAATTCTGTGTCTATTTAATGCCATCTACTTAGCAATCTTATTTTTAAACACAAGATTTTCTCTGTCATAAAAGAGGGAGCGAATATCAACTTATGGATTATAAAAAACCCTTTAGCTTTTCTTAATCTGTATTTTTATTTCAGCTAAATTTTATATTTCTGTGCAATATTGTACGGTTACTTGTAACCAAATTGCGACAGATTCCAGAGGCTGCACAAACAAGGTACATATATCTATATATATATTTTTTCATTTGTTTCTAATCACTGAAAACCAGAATGACAATACAAACACTTGAATTGTTAAATACAATACTATATGCAATTATCGAGTCATTTGAATGTACATTTACCTTTCACACTACATTCAGTATCTAATATAAGTTTTGAATCAATTTTTTTAGAACGAAGAAAAGGAATATAAATAGATTAATTGAACAGAATAATTCAGAAAAGTCCAAAAAACCAAAAAACTAACATCTCAACAACACACCACGCAACATCAAAAACAACCAAACAGAAATCATCAATTCTAATTCTATTTGGAATTCCGATCAGAGAAGCAAAGAGGCACCAATAAGGAATTCGAAAGTCGAAAAAGCAACGAAGAAACCAGTAATGATAACACCACGAATAAAACCCACAAAACATTAAGAAACTTTTATTTTAAGAATATATTGTAACTACTTTTCACGGTCCAGAAAAAATATTATGCAAATGTTATATATTTTTACCTTTGATTTTAGAAAAGCAGCAAGAGCAACTCTTATACTCATTCCTTTGCTTGGGATACAGTACCTACTAGTACCCATAAAACCGGAAGAAGGTTCCAGTTGGGACGATATATATCATATAGTAGTGGCCTTGCATTTATCACTACAGGTGCAATGTAGATAATAAAAAAATGACCCTTTCAGTAAAACATGTAACATTTAGTTGATATATAATAGAGATGATCAAATGTAATGTTTGATATTAGTTTTTTTAGCACATGTTCATTTCTATATACTAGATAGAAACGAGTCCTTCAATGTTTCATTCCTTTTTAAAACGATTATACATTTAGTATTGCGTGGGTATTGCGCTGTATTTTATTTGAACTACCAGTTCTATAGTTGAATCTTTTATTTCATACATGTACTTTTATATCTTCGTTTCAAATTAAATTAAAACAAATTTTGATGTTTTTGAACAAAACAGAAACTTTAAAATCTGTTATCAATTTCAGGGTGCCTTTGTTTCCATCATATTTTGCTTCTGCAATGGAGAGGTCTGTATGAAATAATTACTCCGAAGTTTACATGTATACTTTCAGCCAACCTTTAGTTATCGGAATTGCACACTATTAACAAAATGCATTAAAATCAAACTACAAATTCGTGGCATCTCAATAGGTTTAATGCTGTGCTTGTGATATCATAGTTTAAGAAGCAAAAAGGCACTAATCGGGCATTCGAATTTCAAAAGTCCGAAAGGAAAAAGACAAAATCAGTAAACAAAAATGAGAACAGAACGAAACACAAAACATTAAAACCTTTTAGCTATACACCGGCAAATTTGGCTCACATGAGTTTCACGTAAAAAAAACCCCATTAAATTAACGACAGAATAAAATCCTATGACAAGCCAACAACTGCAGTCATCCCATAGATACATATGTAGAAATCCCATATCTTTCTATGAGCGGGCGACGTCTTCTGTAAAATTTCTCAAGTGAAGACAGCAACATAGGAGCAACATAACCTTGTGTTAGCTATTTGAAAGTCAGACATGACGCTCTGGTAAAGAAATCAATGTAAAATAAGATTTTGCAATTCATTGATAAATACTTTCAGGATATGCGCGTCAAATGCAGATTTTTAATTATAAGCCTCATGTTGCAGTCTGAAAAGAAAATTAATCGGCTACATCTCAATAACTTTCCTAGATTCTAATAAAGTTATCTTGCCTAATCTTTTATTGTTGAAACAATGTTTCTATTTTTAGGTTATATCTGTCATAAAAAGAAAGTGGACATTACACAGAGAGAGTACCTTCAGCTCCTCCAAACGAAACAGAGCTTCATCATCAACAGGAACGACAACAACTTATACTTTCGTCGATCACGTGTCTGGAATAGCAACTTCTGCTACGTGATTTATGTATATAACAAGACGTATAATAAGCACAAACGTTAAATGTGCAAATATCTCATTTAAACCACTGTGAAACAGTTTATAATGCTCCTAAATTAAAAGACACGATTTTGTGAATTAAAATATTATACGAAAAAAAATGTCTTTAGTTCTGTAAAAGCTTCTTGACTTTGGAAATATAAATAAAAAAGTATGTTTTGAATTACTTCATTTTACAGTTAACATTTTGTTTTCATTCCCATAGATTTCTGTGCACATTATAAAGATTACAACATGTCACATGGATATGACAAATGACGATCGTCATCCTTTCCTTTTTAACACGTGGTATTCACACCTTTGTTCGCTTCGTTTTTTTTCATTTTCACATGAATTGTAGCTTTGGATTTCATGTAATTATTTTTGGGGGGTCACTTCTCGATATGAAATGATAATAAATGGTGTTAATTACAATGGCATGACCTCAAACTGATATACTAATATTAATTTGCACTTTCATAATATTTATGTGTTGCACATTCTGCTAAAGCATCTTATATATAAGAATGGAATGCTTAAACGCGCACTGGGCGTTGTTTTTCTTCCATGGTGTTTTTTAGGTTTTGTCACTTTGATTTTAGGACATATTTAAATATGTTGATTACGCCTCGACCTAATATGGGAGTCTCGGAATGATATGGGACTTGATATGGAAAACCCTGTGTCATAATCTTTTTATCATACATTTTCAGATACAAATATACTATACCAATTATATACTGTGACGTCATATTTTAAAGTGAGGCTCTAGACCTTGATATGGCATATTTGCCCACTTTTGTGCACGCGAGGTCTTGATATGGCCATATTTGCCCACTTTTGTGCACGCGATGGTTTGATATGGCAAAAAAGCCCCTTGTCAAGATATGGCTTGTAAATTTCCGCCTGTTACACACGGATAAATTTAAATGTATCAAAGCTAAATGTATGATAAATACTTTTAAAGTTGACCCAATCCAAATCAATTAATACTATACGGTTTTACTCAGATATACGCGTACGAACCACAAATTTACATACCATCACATATTCCTATAAACATATTCTTGAGAATTGATAGTTAATTTATAAAAAAAATAAGAACAGTAACAATTACTTAAAGTCCAAAAACCAAACACAGAATTAGTCAACTCCGTTGACTTAAACTATTAAAAGAAACAAATAACACAACTACAGATGGGTCCAAACCTAACCTGTATAACATTGAACAGGGAGCAAACATTTAGTTTACTTTTCTGGTTTGGTTTGGTTTGCTTGACCAAACAAAATAGCAAACCACAGTTTACTCAAAACAAACCGTAGTTGGCTTTTTCAAGTTTGGTTTGGTTTGTAAAGCAAACCAAACCAGGCGGCTGGTTTGGTTTGCTCTGACCAAACCTAACTAGGCTGCTGGTTTGGTTTGCTCTGACCAAACCAAACAAGGGCACTGGTTCGATTTTCTCTTACCAACACAATCTAAAATGATGGTTAAAGACATATTGTCTACCAAAATCAATTTTTTTCGTACCCAATATTTCATGTTAAGAAAACTTATCAATTTGTTACCAAATGTGCCTTAAACTTGGTTTATTTTTCTTAAATGTTTACATTCGTGACGACAGATATATTTTTAGTGAATTTAATGCGGCCACCGATCGGGTTCTCGGATGTATTGTTCCTGAAGACTTTAATATGGTGACAAATTAAACAAATTCACTTTGAACTCTCTAAATCATCTTCATTTATTATATTACAAAGTTTGTAAAATTTATGGAATTTTGTTCGTTGCCAAAAAGGTGGTTTTCATTTGCGATTTCGAATTGGGTTAAATTAAAACCATTTTAATTTTAATTTTAATTTAGTGTCAATTGTAAAAAATTAAACAGCGACCACTGATCACATTGAATGTTTATCATGGCTATTTTTTCATTGCGGATTTTTCAATTGAAGTTTATATTGCAGGTTGTGTTGCGGACACTTATTTCACATCTCATTGTCTTTTATTCAAACATTACTCCCATTAAAATAAATCTACTTATATTGCATAAAATAATTTTAAAAACTTCATGTTTTACAGTAAAACAACTTATCGTTTACAGTTTATTATAATATGACGACTTAAGCAATGATTGTATTGCACAATCTTTCTACAGTACGCATCATACCTTTATATGATATTCTACTTTTCTGTGTTGTTGAGAGATTGATAAGTCTTCATAGCTAACATCCACTTTCTTGCATTTTCTTATCCGTATCATTTAAAGTTTAAACAAACTTATGACTTTTGACCATGGGCCAATTGCAGAACCGCAAGCAGTGCCAAATGGCCTCGTGGAAGGCTGCTGGCGGTTGTCCATTGTGGTTTTTCTAAATTGCCGTTTAATTGTGGGGTGTGTCGCGTACAATTATTCCACATCTAACTGTTTTCTATTATATATGTTGTGTACAAGTTGCAATATTGTACATGTTGCAACATGATCAGATAAATTGTACAAGAAAATATAATTCCAAATAAGACATATGATAATTTACACTTTTTTTTTAATTCTGCATGTCAATTTTAAGAAATATTAATCTAGATAATTAATAAATAGTGTTATTTAAGTGCCTAATAAAAAAAACAATGAAAGAGTTGTTACTGAAATCAATACATTAAAGTCTGGGAACTTTTTTGCCACCATTGTGCATTGGAAGCAAAGTTGTTTTTGTGTGCTTTTTTGTTTTGTTTGTTTTTTTTTTTTTTTTTTTTTGTTTTTTTTTTTTTTTTTTTTTTTTGTGTGGTTTTTTTTTGTTTTTTTTTTTTGTTTTTTTTTTGTTTTTTTTTATTCTTTTTTTTGTTGTTTTGTTTCTAGGAGAAACCTAGAACTATGTTTTGCATGCACGCTTTATGAATTATATTATAATACAATTATTTTTTTTATGCTTTTTCAGATCAAATATGTTTGATTTATGATTCTTGGTGCATTTAATTTCTGCAACTGCATGCTTACTTTATGCCTGTTATAAGTGCATATTTCCGCGTTTGTTTTTCGTTGTCTTTCCCTATTTTCTTTTTCGTGCGCTCTTTTTTGCATTTGTATTTTGTTTTATTTTGGCTTTTTCTTTTCCTTATTTGCTGTTTATGGCCCTAGGCCTGTCACACTATAACGTTTTAGCCAACGTGTGCCGACGTTTTAGAATATTATTTCCAACACGTTGGTGTGCGTTGCGTAAGTTTTGTATGCGTTATGAACACGCTACAAACACGTCAGCGAACGTCAGCGTGCGTTGGTGAACGTCGAGTGCGTCGCAAATTTTTCAACATGCTTAAAATTTCCGACGTTCGCCAACGTGTTAGAAATAAATAATTCGAACGCTAGGCATAAGTTAGAAGGACGTTATACACACGCTGATGTACGCTATGTGGTCGTTGTGTGCACGTTGAAATGCGTTTGACGAACGCTAAGCTAAATGGGAAGGAACGTGTCTAGCGATAATGCGGCGCACTTCTAGCGTCAGTCTAACGACCAAGAAACCTATTCAGCGTGTTTAAAACGTGTACAGAGCGCTCAGAGCGTCATTGTTACGAACGAGTAGCGTATTAACCACAGAATTTTATAAGTTAGATTGAATTACAAGGGGGGAAATTCAATTTCAAAAGCTTCAAATACTAATTCAAACCTGAAAAAAGAATCTTTTTACAAAAACCAATGAACAAAGCAAAAAAATTCTTCCGTAAATGACTCTTTTCAGTGTGAGATGACTAGGTTGAGATGCGAGCACGTGCAGCGATCTTACACTGATCAATTAACCAATAATAACCGCTGGTACTGCGCTATTGATCGATGATGTCGACCAATGAAATGCAATGTTATTCAAAACTTTCGGTTTTTAGAATGATGCCACCTATAAGGTTACAGAATATGAAAAATTAATTTTACGGAAGAAATAGGTACTTACACGCGTTCTTGGAAAACCGGCATTGATCTTTCACTCGTGATAGAATTTTTGGGGTCTTTTGGCTCGTTCCGCTGCGCTCCACTCGCAAAAAGACTGAAAAATTCTATCACTCTTGAAAAATCAGCCGGTCTTTTCCAAGAACTTATGTAAGGACCTATAAATCTTGAATAAAACAAGGATTACTTTGATGATCTGGAATTGAAAGTAATTCTTGCAAATTTGTAATACACCTGTCGTGTTTTCAGTGGACATTTTTTTTGGTAGAAAATGCAACGAGTAACGACAGTTTAACTTCAATACTCATTTGAAATAATGTGTATTTTCAATATTCAATAAGCACACGCGTTTTTCTCTTTTTTCTGTATTAAGGACATCCGTCATGCTGTCTGCAATCATTTAGGATTAGTCAAGTGCTAAAACACTAGGCAAACTCTACAGACCGGCATTTCTTACGTATATATACGCATTCCTCTCTGTATATTTTTGACATATCAAAATATACACTATATTTTATTCTTTTAGACTGAATGCAAAAATCATCACTATTGGTTAAAAAAACGGCTTTAGAATAATTATACATTCATATTACCAGAACGCTAAAAACCAATATTTTTATACTGAAACTAAATTTACATTATGTACATGTATCTATAATTGTTAATTAATCCAGCAAAACATTTAAGCCAGATAATAGATCTATTTGGGCTATTGTGAAATAATAATAAAGAAAAGAACAGAAATCCCCACCGAGAGAAAAATTATAAGTTAGACTAACGCTACGAATGCGTTCTGCAGTCGTCACACATGCGCTAGGCAGACGTCAAGTACGCCGGACAAACGCTATAGATAAGTTTTGAATAAGTTAATCGTGCGTTGCAGGTAGTTAGTCTGACGCTTTGTGGTCGTTCACAGAAATATTTTTTGAAACTTTTTACAGCGACTGCCAACGTGTTCATTATTTGAACGTTCGGCACACGTTGGCCAAAACGTTATAGTGTGACAGGGCCATTACCACAGGTAGTAATGTGTCATATCGTACAATGTTTGGTAAAGGGATTTTGTCATGGTATGGTAAAGGGAGGTCATGGTTTGTACAAGGGATTTTTTTTCTAAAATATGTAAAAATACCTTTATTTTAGTATCAAATAGTGAGGAGAGCTGAAAGGAATTGAACATGACGATAAAGGTTTACTGTGTTAGCTTTAAATCTGCTTAGCTGTGCTTATTAACCAAATTTAAATTTTGTCATGGTTTGGTAAAGGGAACAGAAAATTGTCATGGTTTATACCATTATGTCATGGTTTATCACATTTTCTAAACTAAGGAGATCGGACAAATTATTAGGTATTTTCTGCTGTTTTATTGTGTTTGACGACAAACTGTGTTTCCGTGTTTCTTAATACGCATCTTTAACCCCCGAAAAAATCATTGGATCGTTTCTTGGAAATTATAAATCGTTACCTTCAGTAATAGCATATAAAAGATATCTATTTATATATATATAATCTAAATCCTTTTAATTGCTCTAGACCGTCACTAAGCCAACAACATATACTAACCATCAGGATTACCATTTAACAATTAAATATGAATATGGTTAGTGTACAATGTAAAAGCTTCTAAAACAGTACAAGCTACTCCTGTATGATAATATAAAAAAATACTATGGATGAAGCAAACGTTTCTCTAATACTATAAGCACTGTTGTTGCACTGAATAATATTATTATGGATGAAGCAACATATTCCCTGAGATATGCAAAAAGCAGAGGTACATGTACCAATGGGGTATCCATAACTGAATGTCAATCAACAACGCCAACTCCAGTCGAAACGAGAATGAACTCAGGTGCTCCGGAAGAGTAAGCAGTTCCTTCTTGCTATAGCACACCCGTCGCGTTACCAACAGTCAATTCAGTGCGTCAAATCCGGTAAAGGAAGACAAAACAAAACCCTATGACAAACCAACGTCTGCACTCATCTGATGCCCTTTGCAATAGTTCAGTTGTGTCCTTTTATTAATACTGAAAGGAAAAGCTTCATTGATAGGGAGTAGAGAGTTTTTAGTATATATATTAGCAGCAATAAGCAAAATAATGCATTAAACCTACTGCCTAGTCAGTGTTTTCCTGTATACCTTTATATCTATTTTGACTATGAGTTTCCATATTAAATCCCATATCATTTCTCGAGCGATGTTATTGTCTCAGCTTATGCCTACATCTAATATGGGAGTCTCGAAATGAAATGGAACATAATATGGCAATTATTATCTCGTGATTACTCTAACATGTCTTATGAATGGCATACAAATTATACTGTTATAGTTTTTTTTCCAGGAGCGGTTGATATGTATATTTGTAGTATGCATTATTTTGGTAATATATATATGACCGGTTTAAGGTTAAAACATAATTGTTAGCTCATATGATTGAATAAGATTTAAAATATGATTTTTAAATATCCCTTGACCAAACCATGACCACCCTACACTAAACAATGACGTCCCTTGTACAAACCATGACAAGTAAAAAAAAATATTTTTGCGATGCATGCTTTGTAAGCGTTTAATTACGCTGAAAAATGTGTCAAAAGATTGTATGCACAGTAAATGGTTGTTTTTGAGCAACATCTGGCTTTAACTTTTGCTTGGAACATAAAATGATGTTCCAAAACATATTGAACAAAACTATTTTTCCTGAATGATTTAGCGAGTATATTCCATCATTTACATGTGCCATATTTTAGTACAAATATATCTTGCCCTTAAAAATGCCCGAAAACGCCTTTTATGCCCGGAAAAATTATGATTTCATTTTTGCAGACGACATTATGCAAATATCCCTTGTACAAACCATGACGCCCTTGACTAAACCATGACAAAATCCCTTTACCAAACGTTTTACGATATGACACATTACTACCTGTGATTACAATCTGCTTTAGTTATATGCTTGGTTCATATGATTTTGCTGCATTGTTATAATTGCTTTTCTTCTCATATGAATATGCACAACTTTTATATAAAACAAACATTAACAAAAGTACTTAGAAAGATATTAGACTGATCTATTTTTTAATAATAAATTTATCTATTTAAATTTAAAAGTTACATTTCATAATATTACCTTTTTTAAAAAAACATTCCATTTGGTTTGGGGAAAAAAACTTTATCATAAGTGGTAAAACAGGGTCTATTTAATAACAAAATCTTTTGATGTTGGTCTTGTATATTTTAATGTAATTGTACTCTATATATACATACATTTATTTTGTGTGTAGAATATTAACTTATAGACTAAAAGCGTATGAAGAGAATAGCTTGATTGAGACCGGACCTTTCAGTACACAATTTGCAATTGAAAAGATACAGCTCCATTTTTACATATCATGCATGCAAATGTTTTATGGTAAAGTAACGCATCCCTTTATTAACTATCTTAGATATTTAAAACTACATAAAATTTACCAATGAATAATTACTTGCAAATTGTCACTTTTAACTGTCAGGGCTAAGGGTCAAAGGAGAAACGGAGAGATGTATTTAACTACCTAAAAGATCTAAATTTTAACATGTACTTTTTACAGGATACTCATTTTACAATCGCAGAAGAAATTTGTGGGACGGAGAATGCCTGTTCAACTCCTATACCTCAAATGAAAGAGGTGTGGCAGTACTCTTTAATAAGAATTTTGAATATAAGATAAATAAAGTCATGAAAGATAATAATGGTAATATGTTGGCCGTAGATTTGCACATGAATGAAAAAAAATTACACTAATTAATATTTATGCCCCAAATAGAGACGAGCCAGAATTCTTTATGAATATAACAGAAGTAATAACATATTTTGAAAATTCAAATATAATTCTGGGGGGAGACTATTACTTAGTCCAAAGCCAGGTTCTAGATACCTTTAACTACATAAATATTAACAATCCAAAATCTAAACAAACAGTGTGTGACTTGAATAACATGTTTAACCTAGTAGATCCTTTTAGGGAGATAAATCCAGATCTTAAAAGGTATACATGGAGGAAGCCAAATCCAATTTAGGTTGTGGTAAATGTATACATGTATAAAGTAGTCCAGAAGTTGCTGATCTGAGAGAATATTTATGTAGATCACTACATGTAATAAATTTATCAGCAATATAATTTGGAGATAATCCATTCATACATTTAAACATTAAAAGAGATTGGAAATATTTAATTCTAGTAAATATAGTCATCCAATTGAGTTCTTGAAACATCATTATTGATTGATAATCAAAAGATTTTTTTAATATTAGTCTTGATGCACGCTTTTGTAACTTATAAATACGCGCAAGATGATATTTTGTGGTAAGACCCCACACTGTGCTACAATAATCAATTACCGGCAAGGTGTAACTATAAAAATATAAAATAAGACCCTTTAGTAGAAGGTACTGTCTAAGTCTATTCATAAGATATAAGCTGCTTTATACAATTTCACATAATTTATCAATTTGATTTGACCAGGACAAATTTTTATCTATGTATAAACCAAGTAGCTTTTCTACTTCTACGTTATCTAAAAGGACATTGTCTTGAGTAAATATTTCTAAAACATAATTTGTGTTTTCAAGTTTTTTCTCAGATCCCATTAACATACATTTGGATTTCTTGCTATTAATAACCATATCATTTTCTTTACTCAATGTTATAACATTGTAAAAATCTTTAATTTGTTAAGACACAAGTTTAAATTAGGAATATCTTTAGAAGAAAGATGTAATGTTGTGTCGTCATCATATAAATTGTAAGTCTGATTCGGAGTATTCCAGAGAAAAGGGCAGATCATTGATGTAAATGAGAAAAAGTAAAGGACCAAGTATTGATCCTTGAGGAACTCCCAAGTTTATATTTTTATATTCAGATCTTACTGTGCCAAGACTGTGCTATTTCCTTTACCTTGAATCTAAACATGTTATTAACAAAACAATTCCAAAACTGATAAATAAAGAAGGAGAGATGTTGAGTGATCAGTTTGATATCCTAAATGAAGCAAAAAAAAACTTTTACAAGGATCTGTATACCAAAAGAGAGAATTTAACTGACTTAAATCTAGAAGATGAACTAGGTAACCTTTATGTTCCTTAATTCTCTGAATCCTTGAAAAATAAATTAGAGGGTGAAATATCTTTAAATGAACTTACACAGACAACAAAAGGAATGAAAAATGGCAAAAGCCCAGGATCTGATGGGTTTACAAATGAATTCTTTAAGTTTTTCTGGATATATACTGCGGAATGTTTGTCTTCGTGAAAATGTCCTATGTAATGAAACCGTGAACGTTTGTAGCCGCGAAAGTTTGTTGGTTTACAGTATTGGAAAAATTGTTTTAAGATCAATCAAATTTGGTTATGAAAACGGAGAAATGTCAATCACCCAAAAACAAGGTATTATTACATGTATACCAAAAGGGGATAAACCTAAACAATATATGAAAAACTGGCGTCCCATAAGTCTGCTAAACACTGTATACAAATTAACATCAAGTTGTATTGCTGAAAGAATTAAATCTGTATTAAATATTCTTATAGATAATGACCAAACCGGTTTTATACCCGGTCGATTCATTGGTGAAAATGTGCGGTTAATATATGATATATTTCATTACACTGAAGAAAATGATATACATGTACCTGGCATTCTCCTTTTTCATAGATTTTGAAAAGGCTTTCGATTCAATTCCATGGTCCTTCATTGGCGATGTTCTTATTTTCTTTAATTTTGGTCCGATTATTCAAAAGTGGATTAAAGTTTTTTCATACAAATATCACATCAGCAGTTACACAGAACTGTCACTTGTCAGATTTTTTTAGTATGGAAGGAGGTTGCAGACAAGCTTAAGGTGATGCTTTTTCACCCTATATATTTCTTCTTATTGCTGAAATTCTTGGGATCATGATAAGAAACGATAATAATATTACTGGAATTACTATAGGCGATACAGAATATGTTATTTCACAATATGCAGATGACACTTCACTTATACTGGACGGTCGTTGGACGCATCTCTCCAAACCTTAGATAAATTTGCTGAAATGTCCGGTCTCAAAATCAATATAGACAAGACAAAGGTGGTATGGATTGACAAAAAAAGATTTAGCAGAAATCAGATGGGTGTCAAGAACGGATTGATATGGGGTTCCACTACATTCTCTTTTCTTGGCGTACAATTTTCTGTCTCATTAGAAGAAATTTAAAATCTTAACTTCGGGAATAAATTTGATGACATAAAAAACATCCTGAAGAGTTGGTATTATCAAATTTTGACTCCGATAGGCAAAATTACAATTCTTAAATCACTTATCATCTCAAAATTGAATCATTTATTCATAAGTCTACCCACACCAAGTTTGAATTTTTCAAAAGAATTAAATCGTCTTATGTTCGAATTCATTTGGGACAATAAGCCAGATAAGGTTAAAAGAGACACCTTAATTCAAAACTACGAAAATGGAGGACTGAAAATGATTGACATTTATACATACATTAAAGCCCTGAAATTGACCTGGGTCAGAAGACTTTACTCAAAAATATTTAGAATTTTGGAAATATCGGCGAACATAAATATTGACAGAAATTTGCTTGTAGGTCCTTACACAAAAAAAATCCTTTTTGGTGTCAAGTATTTGATGCTGGAGTGGAAATTTCTTCCCTTAACAATAAAAACAAAGATAACATTGTTGCCATAGCTATATGGAATAATTCTGAGATTCAAATCCAAGGACAAAAATTTATCTATAACAATTGGATAGAAAAGGGTGTTGTTCTCATCGATGACCTTCTGTCGTATGATGGAACATTCCATTCTTGGGAAGATTTTATTGACAAGTATAATATTAAAACAAATCGGCTAATATTCTATGGGATTGTCTCTTCAGTAAAGACATACCTAAGAAAACTTAAAGTTTCCTTGGTAGATATAGTTAAATCACAGAATCCGCTTATTTCTAAAATATTCTTATATTTCGAAATCTCCAAAAGGCTCTAAAGATATGTATAATTTGATGTTGAATAAGCGCTCATCATATAACAACCAGGAAACAATGGTCCCGAAATCTGGTTGAAAATATAAACTGGGACATTGTAAATAAAATTCCAACAAAAACAACTAAAAACTCAAAATACATATGGCTACAATATAGAATAATACACCGAATATTAGGAACAAATCAATTCCTGTTTAAAATAAAAAAGATTCAATCAAATAAATGCTCATTCTGCAACGAACAAGAAGAAACTATTGAACACATCTTTTGGTCCTGCCACTACGTAACAGAATTATGGGACGATTTGAATTAATGGATACGAAATCAAACTGAAATAGAACTACCACTGAACCTAATGATTGTTTTGTTTAGATTTCCACAAAACTCAAAACTTATAAATGTAAAATGAATGAGAAATCTAGTTGTTATGAAAATTGTACTTCAACAAATCTTAAACACTGAAAAGTATATTCATTTAAAAAACAATTTTAATCCGGGAAGAGAAGTCTGCTGGAACCCCTGGACTGCAGTTGTTGATTAATTTGTGCTTTAGTCTTTAAATTTTTATTTTTTAATTAAATATATTAATGATGTCCTATATGTCGTACGCCACATTAGTATGAATGTTTTATAGGAGAGAATGTGAGAGTATCAATAAATAGTATACAAATACACACAGACAGCCAACAACAGACTGTTACGCGGCTTTAGTCTGATGTCAAAATAATTGTAAATACTCTCTGAGAGACCTTCTAAAGTGTACTATAATGTTCATGTATCTATCAATGTGTGAATGTAGATGAATGAGTGGATGGGTGGGGTGCGACATAGGGTGTCACTGTGGTTAACTAAAATATATGAAAAGTACACCACGGGTCATCATAAAAAAAGAAGAAAAGAAATAGACACACACTAAGATAATTTTTAATGTCGATAAGAAAGCAAAAACCAAATAATTTCTAATTGACATGCTGCTTTTGTACTTGTCTATATTTCATAAGAAATAAAACAAAAAGAATTCTAGTCAAGAAATTGATGTTTGTATTCTGAGTGAACCATTTCTACTGTGCTATTATATATTATATAACAGTTGTATATGTACTGTATTAATTGTACATGAATTTATTAAGGCCAAAAGGATAAAAAAATAAAAATTTATTGTCCGGTAGTAACACAAAACACAACCCGGTTATGAGCCATAATACGGATTGAGAGGAAAGCATTTCAAGAAACAGCCACAAACTAATAAAACACATTTCGAATGATTTCGACTGTCGTAAGTTGGATTTTTCACTCATGATGATATCAAAATACCGTTTGAGACATATTTTATTTGTATCTTGGTTTAAGAGCCGGTCGCTAACACAACGGTTTAAAAAAATATTATAAAAATATTTCAGGGCTTGCATACCGAGTAAGCTGTGAAACGAACACATCATATGCCGGCGAGGTAGGTAAGCTTCTTTCCAGGTTGGAAAAGTTAAAAAGAATAAAACAAAAATGTTTTTTTCATCGTATATTTTTAGAATGTAATGACCAACTGGGTCAAAATTCGAGATGCATATACAAGATCGACCTCAAATAGGTATTTACACACAATGTAGATGGTTTTATGATATAAAGTAATCCATCTTGCAATAAAGACGTGCTTGACATCACCAATATATCTAAAAAACGAGGTTGAAATGATCTTGCTTCTTTCATCTTCTTTTTCTTCCTTGTGAAATACATGTAGTTTGCGTAAGAGTATGAAAATAAGACGAGAATTCCAACTTGTTTTGAAAAAAATACGAATACCAAAACGGGTGTTAAAATGGATAAATTGGTTATACTGTATTTGCATTTTTTGTCTGCCGATTTTGTCTTTGTCTTTACGGTTTTATGATACTGATTACCCCTTTGGTACACCTTTGCTTCTTAAACAAACAACTTCTCATTAGCAGCATTTAATTAAAAACATTGGAAGTTGAAACACAAAAGTATAGAACGAAAAGTACTTAATACCCCGTTCATATTTACGAGATTTCTGTACGAGTTCTTACGTGTTTTCAACTCGTTTGCGATCGCGAAGACCCATGAAGCACTCTTTGTTACTCGTAAAGAGGTATTTCTAGCTCGTGTGAAAAAAGTTTTACGATTTGAAAAAAGCAACAATGTCATGATTTAACTGGTAAACACATCGTAACAAACTCGTGAAGAACTCTTAGAGATCGTAAATGACTAACCTTTACTGGTAAATAAGTCAGAAAGACCTCGCAAAGGACTTTTTTACGAGTGGTTTGTGAGTTAGTTACGATATCCTTTACAATATCGCTATCCGCTAGTAAAGACACCGTACCATGCTCGTAAACACGTCGAAAATAAAATTCGTATCGTCACTGGATGGGAGTTCGTAGAAGTTCCGCACAACAGACGAAATCGTGACAACTAGGAAATAGGCCGTGAAAGGTTGGAAGAAAATCTCACAAAAACTAAAACTATACATTTTGAAAATCGTAACTACTCGTGAGAGAATATCGTATATGTGAAGGGGGTATAGGTCAATCTCCCTTTACCATTTTAAAAAATATGTTACCAATAAGGAAATCAATATAAACGACAATTTAAAAAATCCACAACGGAAAACAGCAAGTAGCCTTCAATGTGACCAGCGGTCGCTGCTAGCTGTTTTGCATTCAACAAACTAAGGTTATTGTGTAATAAATAAAATCTCTATCAGATGTTTCATGAAAACATGTAGAGATATAGGAAAAAGGAAGCAAGAAATCCATGACGTAGCTTTTGTTTGTACTTGTTCACTTGTTTAAGAAGGAGGTCTCTCTTTGACTATTTCATGAATACTCGTTCACAGAATAAACAAACAGCTAAAAAACAGGCAAAAATGCACAAAATAGTAACAAGAAATCTATGAGCGAATGCTTAATGTTCCTAACCCTGCTTTCATAATTTTACCTAGTGTTAAATATCAAGAGTTTTCAGCAAAATAAATAAATGTTCTATCGATTCCAAAATATTTCCTACAATCTCTCTTACTGTTGTGCAATATTATCTAGTTCTCGCGTGATGAAATTGATTTGCGTACCACACTCCACACGATGTGATATTCAATTTCAAGAAATTTGACTGGCTGTCCGTGCGAGACATCACAGTTAGATACACATCTCGTTGAAAGCGTGCTTACTTTTGTTTGAATACCTGTTAATCTCGCTTGAATAAAAATACAAATAATATTATATATCAAAACAATGCACAAAAACGTTTTGTATGTTATAAAGTCTACTTTTAATCTAAATTTATAATAAAAACGTGGCACTTTTTCTTTGACTTCCTTTTTTACATGTTTACTAAGCAAAATACATAACAGATTAATTTCCAATGGGTTGTAATTAAACGAAATATTTTTGGGCCTATACTTTCACGTTAGACAGTTAGAGAAAAAGGTTTGCAACTACAAAATGATGAGATACGGATTTTTATCACACTCGTTAGATATTTGTCAATGAAACTCGCAAATGCTCGTTTCCTAATTTGACAAATATCGATCTGATAAAAATTCAAATCTCATCACTAATAGTTGTGAGACTTGTCTATACCATGTCCATATCAAACTTGTAACAAGACATCAGCACCTTAGGATTAAAGAAGATATAAGAGTATGAAAAGTGTGATGGAAATAAATGGGCCGAAAAAAGAAGTAAGATTTTAGATGTATTCTAAAACGTATCCCACAACTCAGCATATCCACATCAGCATACATGTTTTTCAGTATTCCAACCTTAAGGATGATTTCTGTCAGATTTTCGGAATCCTCTGGATTTTACCATTGAAAGTAGGATTATTTGTGCCAAGCAACTCCTAGTTTCTTTTCATTATAAGGTTTATTGGGACTTTAAGAGCTAATTTACACGAGTTACAAAATTTTATTAATTTCTTGCTATGTATTCATAGGTTTTTACCCTAAATCAAGGCGAATGAGGCCAGATAAAGCCTTTGATGTCCTTTCACTTAACAATTCTCGAATTGGTGACTTTCTCCATCTCATTTATCCCCAGAAGCTTGAGATAAAGGACACAACGGATTCTAGGAAGTCTGCTTCATATTTAGATCTACATCTAGAAATTGACTCACAAGGAAGACTTTCAACAAGGCTCTATGACAAACGTGATGACTTAAACTTTCCAATCGTCAACTTTCCCTTCTTGTGTAGCAACATTCCGTCCGCTCCTGCCTATGGAGTTTACGTATCTCAATTGATTCGTTACTCCAGAGCGTGTGGGACTTAAATCGATTTCCTTAGCAGAGCGACACGTCTAACGCAAAAATTGCTCACACAGGGTTATGTTGCTCCTCGGTTGCTGTCTTCACTCAAGAAATTTTACGGAAGACATCATGCACTTATAGACAAATATGGGATTTCGATCTCTCAGATGAGTGCAGATGTTGGTTTTTTTGTCTTCCTTTACCGGATTTGACACGCTGAATGGACTATTGGCAACGCGACGGGTGTGCTATAGCAAGCAGGAACTGCTTACTCTTCCGGCGCACCTGAGTTCACTCTTGCTTCGACTGGAGTTCGCGTTGTTGGTTGATATTCAGTTATTTTGTGTTTCCATGTTTTACATGTTGTCTGTTTTTGTCCCGTTTCTGTTGGTGTTTACTTGTTTTGTATCTGTCCTTTCGGATTTTTGATATTCGGATACCCCATTGGTACCTCTGCTTCTTCCAACAAGTTTTGAATACTTATTATCTTAAGCTTGAAAAGGAGTTTGGCGACCTATGAATGTTTTAGCTTATTTTGTACTTGTACCTACGGTATATTCACTAAGTTGTTCTTTTCAAACTGACCAGAAATCATCCTGAAGTATATCCGGAATGTCATTTTCGTCTTGGCATTTCCGTACATACAGAAATCGACTGCATATTGCAAAAAAAAAAGCTATAGGACAATAACATCATCTGGTGATGTTTTTCCAACGCAAAAGACACGGCAAAAGTAATTCATTTTCGCTCCTCTGTCAGGTTTTATCATCATCTACGCATTGTGAATGAAAGTCACTTTACTTTCAGAAGAAGCCCCCGCAGCTGTTTCGTTGCTGTCTACACTCAAGAAATTTTACGGAAGACATCATGCACTTATAGACAAATATGGGATAGTATATGTGATTTCGATCTCTCAGATGAGTGCAGAAGTTGTTTGTCATAGAGTTTTGTTTTGTCTTCTTTTACTTGATTTGACACGCTGAATTGACTGTTGGCAACGCGACGGGTGTGCTATAGCAAGCAGGAACTGCTTACTCTTCCGGAACACCTGAGTTCACTCTTGTGAACGTTTTGATTGATATTCAGCTATTTTGTGTTTCCATGTTTTATATGTTGTCTGTTTTTGTCCCGTTCTTTAGGTTTTTACTGATTTTGTCTGTGCCCTTTCGAACTTCTGACATTCGGATACCCCATTGGTACCTCTGTTTCTTGCAATGAGAGAGAAGGGAAGTTTTGATACAGTTTAGGCAGGAATTCCATTGAATTTTTGTGGGAAGTCAAAACTTTGGTCTTTTTTTCAAATAATTCATAACCTCTGGGTCATAGACGAATAAAAGGTCTCCGGTAACAACATGACCACAAGCAGGATATCTGAAATCAGATTTAGCACAGTCCCATGACATAGGAATATTGATGTCTAGTTCTTCATCAGTTGTAGTCGTTGTATAGTTTAAAATAATCTTACGTGTAGGTTTTTTATATCTATAAGATACAATAGGCGGTTCGGTATTAGAAAAGAAGGAGGAATGGGATCTTGAATATTAGATTAGTGTCCATTAATTAACTAAATATATTTATGAAGTCAAGTCCTGTATAAATAAGAGTTAATTTCTTAAAATGTCAAATGTGGTCTTCCGGGTTGTTAATTCGGGGAAACAGTTTATAGTAACAACAAGAAGAGATGATGAGCGCGCCTTCATATAATGGACTTGCATGAGATAGAGTACTATATTCTAAACAGATACTTTTTAATTTAGATATGGGTACATAGTTTACAAAACAGATGATGACGTGCATTATTTTGAAGATTTTAATAAGATCAGTAATACCTGAGTCAGAGCGATGTTGTTTTCTGACATTACGATTTATTCGTTTACCATGCGACCGTTTACGAGGAATCACTAAATTCATGACATTTATATTCGATGACCAAGATATGCCACCCTGTCCCATGATGTTATCTTTAAGACCAAGAGGGTATGCTGTCTGTAGTTTTTTTATCCAATCAAGTTCAGCAAGTCGACTTTCTCTACGAAACTGTCTTTTACTTTTTAAATCTCTTTTAATAATTTACTTGTGTACTTGTTGAAGAGAACGCTGTAAACTATTTTCGCGAGAACTAACAAATCACTCTCTCATAAATATAACCAAGATTTTCCTAGAAACTATATTTGGAGAATTAATTTTGATGTTCCATCCGTCGTATTCTGCTGTTTATTGTAAATAGAAATATGTTTTTCTTCGTGTTTACCGGGTTCTTCGTTGCCCTTTCGGATTCTCGACACTTGAATGCCCCATTGGTGCCTCTTTGCTTCTTTGAGTATTTTAAGCCAATTTTGCTACATTTCATAGTTCTGTCATAAAGATGAAAAAGTGGCTTTTGATAAGTTATCTTCCCTTTTCTGCATATTTTCAATATATTCTATATAAATTATTTCTAGGTTATTACTTAAATAAACCAAAAATCTGTATTTGGTTTGGGGAATGGATGTTAACCTGATGTGAAATCAAAGAAAGTTTTTGAAAAACAAAATTTGTCATGTGCCATCTACTGCCGGGTTTTGCTTGGACAGCCTCGTAATATGTATATTAACACTATTTTGTAAGCGGATACATGAAAAGGGTAGCACATGTGTACATATTCTTTGATTTAACTAAATATTTTACCAATGCAAATCCTTAAATAAGTGTTCTTTAAAATGAGTATATCAATAAGAAATCATTGTTTTTTTTATGAATGATATACTAAAAGCCTGTGAGGACGATTCAGACAGGAAATTAATTATCTTAAACGTACTCAATAAGTGCCAGTGATTCTCTTCAATGTCCTGTTGAATCTCTTTAAGAAACATTTCAATTAGAATCAATACAAAATTTAATGTACATAATGTATTCAGATACGAAACAAAACAATATAAAAATACATGTGTATCAGTTATAATAATAGACATCTATAAAATAAGAATACAAATAATAATTTTACTAAACATTGGTATTGGCTTTTGAGAATTGCTTTGTAAAACAGTTTTGTTTTTGTTCCACAATATTGCCATTAACAAAATGATACTAATACACTTCATCTTTGCTCATTTTTGAAAATAAGAGATGTCTAAATACATTGTACGAGAAAATTACATTTCACGAATTGTATTCGATTAAGTCGTCTTGTGAAAAGCCATCTATTTTATACTTCAAATCGATCCATTTATCACAATCCATGTAGGAGTTCTCCTGTCTGTCAAAAAACTTAATATATTGTTGTGATAAAGCAACAAACTTGCAGTCCTTGTAAATCATTACAGTACCCCAATTGTGCTTACATGCAAAGCCGTGTGCTTTAGTATGTTTTTTACATCCATCAATAATCTTTTGCTTCTTAGGTGGCATAGGTCTTTCTTCTACTCTTTGAAGCATCTCTTTGTCAACTACTAAATATATTTTGCCATGTATATGCCTCATGAGACTACCATCTATAATATGCTCGCCACAGTTTCTACAGTCAATCCTAAACAGACCCTCTTGTTTTTGCTTTTCTCTCAGAAATTTCATTTTTCCCTTTCACAGAGTTGTTTTTCTGCTAAGTCTATGTCCCTTGCAAGGTCTGTCAGACTCATTGAACTTATTTCTTCAATCGCTTGGCTCATTAGATATTGTCGCATGATATTTTTTTCTTCAGTTTCAAATTCTTCATTGGTACCCACCAAAACTTCCTGTCCACCTTCCTGTCTAATTCGACCTACAGATAAATTTTAGTGGTAAAAGTCTTACACATGAATTTATGTTCTAATATCTTAACTGTTTATATATTTTTGAAAATAAATATATAACAACATTTCCAATATGTACAGATTGGTGCACATTTTACCTTTGCAACAAGCAAGATTCGGAAAACAACCAAAGATAACCTCAAATTCACTTTAAGCCGGTATAGAACGTGAATGCTTTAAAAATTACGTAACATTTTTAATAAATTGCTGGTCATCTGCATGATTTGAACGGTTAAACACTCGTTAAAAGCAATGATTAATATAAGACTTAACAATGACCATGAAAGAAGAAAAAATGCATCAATGGGACATTCAAGTGTGAAAAGTCCGTTTTGGGGTATATTACAACATTTCCCATATGTACAGATTTATGCATATATTACCTTTGCAGCAAGCAGGATTCGGAAAACAACCAACGATAACCTCAGATTCACTTTAAGCCGCTACTAAACGTGACTGCTTTAAGCAGTCGCACGACTGCTCACAAACGAAAAAATACGCTACTTTTTTTTAAAAATGTTGGCCATTAGCATGATTTGACACGGTTAAACACCCGTCAAAAGCAATGATCAATATGAGAATAAGCCATGACTAAGCCATCACTTTTATGACATTAAAACGCTTTATTATATAATCAAACCTCTCATTTGTAAACTACTGATTTCATCGACTCGATACCGGTAGCGAATCATGACATTGCATTGTGGGACGTCTAATCCTTCACTTCCGACGGAAGTTGAAACAACACACAGATGTTCTCCTTTCTTGAATTTTTCGAGGATATTGATCTGTTCATCTGCTGGTCTTCCTAGAAATAGAAAAGTGACCAAATTGTTATAACAATAATAATCCTCAGCCCAAACAATAAAGTATAAAAACAATGAACCGAAAACTAGAAGTTTAAAACTCTATTTAAATTGTTTAAAAGGTTTCTTGTCTTGTACTGTATATGGTTGAAATTCTAGGTGCTGTATTTGGCTTCCCTGTATGAGGGAATGAAGTTGTTTCTCTTATGTAAATACTTTTTCTACTTTACTTTTCAATGTTTCAAGTCAGTTAAAAGCTTATGATGAAAAGAGAATCTACTCCATGAAATACATATTATACAAAAAACTTGGGTATGAATATAATCCAATGCATGAGAAAAATCGAAAGTTTTGCAGCTTTCAAGTTCAAGCAAATATTTTTACAAATTACTTATTATATAGCGAGCACAGCTCGTAGCTGACACGAAGTGCCCGCGAGAGCGAAGAGCTCCACGGCAAATCAACGCGAAAAATTTGCCTACTGTGTGTAAAGGGTAGTTTGGAGAATGGAAAAATCTAAAATACTTTTCCTTTTTTCATAAATAACTCAGCTTTATTTTATTTTATTTAATTTATTTTCATAATCTTATTAGAATCAAAAATACGTAACCAAAACATATTACAACTTTATAGAATGTTTATCATATCTAAATTCAGATATTTGCATTTCTATGGGAATTTCCCATAGTACAAAAAATGGCGGGAAAATGTCACTTTCTATTATGACGTCATACTTCCAAATGTAAACAAATACAATTTCATCACAAAATACCTCTGTGGTCTAAATATACCCAAATTCTACAATTTAGTGATTTTTTTTCAAATTCGGTTTCCAAAAAAATGGCTGCCTTTTTCAATGGAGAAATGAGGGGGCAGAGTGATTTGGCTTAATTTATCTAAAATGTAAAAAGAAGCTATTTCTTTATTCTTTTTGGTAAATTTAGTTACGTTTATTTGCTAAGATAAAAGTCGCAAACACTACAAATGTCTAGACAAAAAATTAAAGAAAAACATTACGAATTTCTGTTCTCTCCAATGCACCCTTTCACAGAAAATTATACTGATATTATTTTTCTTCGTCCTGATATGCTTTTCAAATTTACAGGTCCACAGTCGTAAATAATGATAATATCGCTTCTAGAAATATATTTTTTCTGTTTTAAAACATGGAAAAAACTTGAACAATAATTCGGGCAGATATTTACTAGCAACGTAATTTATTTCTTCTTTTCATTCATTTTTGTACATTGCATATAAATATTGTCAACGTCATTATTCAAAATTTGGAGCTAAACTTCACGCGTTTATAGGCGACTATTCAGAATCAACCACATAATTCACAGCGTCGTTTGCTAAAATTTAACAGGTCGAGTCTTCTAGATTTCATTTGACCAATCAATCAATCAAAATTTCAATTAGAAACAATACGAGAAAAAAATTAGAAAAACTGCAGCTCACAAATAAATACCCCCCATCCCCCAAAAAAATTAATCAGATAAAATTTAGAATAGTAAATGCCCATCTACATTATGTCACAAAGATTGTGTGTAGGTTTCATGAAAATCCATCAAGGGGTTTAGGAGGAGTTGCAGATAAGAGATGGGCACCCCCATGTAGTCGAATGGCTGAGTCCATGTATTGCTATGGGAAACCCCAAAATCATTCTGATCAAACTTTCAAATAATAGGTGCACATCTATATTATGTTACAAAGATTGTGTAAAAGTTTCATGACAATCCATCAAGGGGTGTAGGATGAGTTGTGGATAAGAGATGGGTACCCCCATGTAGTCGAATGGCTTAGTCCATGTTTTGCTATGGGAAACACCAAAAATCATTCTGATCAAATTTTAAAAGAGTAGATGCACATCTACATTTTGTCACAACAATTGTGTGTAAGTTTCATGAAAATCCATCAAGAGGTTTAGGAGGAGTTAAAGATAAGAGATGGGTACCCCATGTAAGTCCATGTGTTGGTATAGGAAACCCCAAAAATCATTCTGATCAAATTTTAGAATAGTAGGTGCACATCTACATTATGTCACAAAGATTGTGTGTAAGTTTCCTAAAAATCCATCAAGGGGTTTAGGAGGAGTTGCGGATAAGAGATGGGTACCCCCATGTAGTCGAATGGCTTAGTCCATGTTTTGCTAAGAGAAACCCCAAAAACCATTCTGATCAAATTTTAAAAAAAGTTAGTGCACATCTACATTATGTCACAACAATTGTGTGTAAGTTTCATGAAAATCCATCAAGGGGTTTAGGAGGAGTTGCAGATAAGAGATGGGTACCCTGAAGTGTAACTGAAGGACGGACGGACGGACGGACACCCCTATCACTATATACCCCCACTTTTGAAGTGGGGGTATAATAAAGCAAATGTTTTGTTCATTTATTGCACTTGTTTTAGAGCACTCAAAAATATCAGCTTGATAAAAGTTCAAGAATTCAAATTGACAAAAAAAAACATTATTGACGCATATAATACTATTTGGATGATCAGATATCAGTGATAAACAGTCTAAATATCCTTCTTCCAATGCATGTTTAGGTGGTTCGGTTGTACCACAAAACACAACACGGTCGTGAGACAAAAAACGAATATTGAGGTGAACATCTCAGTGCAGGCAAACACTAATCAAATCAATTATATACAAGGACTTGTACAAAGTTTTCAAACTTTTTTATCCGACTTTGCTGTCTCCGTTACCGGTATTAAGACCAATGTTAAAAGAAAGAACGTTTCATATTGTTTTAAACAGTTTTGTTTTCTATATCAGCCACTGAAAGAACAATTCAAAATTACGTCGCCGAAATCCAAACTGCTATTATCCCCGATTCCCAGGAAAGCCGCAACATTCAATCTGCTATCCGGGGTTAACCTGAGTGGTATACTTCTATCCCTGAATTGCACTTATAAACAATTTCTAATTTCTACATGTCTGATCACTGAAATTAACAGCGAGATGGGCAAGGCAGGAACTGCTTACTCTTCCAGGGTACTCTCGTTTACTACAAGTTATGGTACACCATTAATATTTGGTATGCAGTTGCATATTAAGTATCAGTACAAATCAAAATCAAAAGCGTTTCATCTGTATGTTCCTAAGATCGAATGACGAAAAAAATCACGTATTCAAACAGTACCACAAACAAAAAACAATATACAACCGTCAAAACTGCTATCAACAACATGAACTCATGACGAAGCGAGAATGAACTGGACACCCAGGTAAAACTTTATTTCAACTTCTACGTCAAAGCTGGGATAAAAACTGAACAATATAACTGCATTTCAGGTTATCTGACAGGGTAGCCAGTACCTTTTAATCATAAAACAGCGTATACATTTGAGTGGACAATACATAAATACTGAAAAGAAAGCAAAAACCCCTTTGTATATTTATATACATGTACACGGTCACACTTGTAATAATAATAAGAAGAAGAAGAAACTTGGCAAAAACAATAAGTCATTCGACACTTCGTGGTCGGGGACTTAATTACCTTGTTTTTCCATCAATTCAGTTTTAGGTTTGTGTATAAACACAAACAGACTTACAATCTGTCCAAATAATGTTTAATTCGAATGTTTTGGTGTATGCATGACTCATACGAGCAAAATATAACTTTCTAACCAAAATAAAAAGCTGAATTATTCAGTTTTGAAAATTAATTACCTCCTTCTTCAACAGATTTATAAGAACCAGTTAAGTAGGTACTTTTCAAATAATCAGGCATCATTTCTGAAAGCACTCGGGCAGTTGCTCGTGTTTTGACAAAAATGAGGATTCTTGACTCTTCACTGCGTCGTTGATATTCGTTTTGCACTTTTTCCATCACAAACTGTATATCAGGATTATTTTCGACACTTCCACTTATTTCACGTATGTCGGCAATCACATCTAAAATTATATTGATTGGTTCACGTCAGTTTATGATTTACAACAGGTCTGAATTCAATATTTTTCCACTAAACTGTCGAGATTCACCAGATCTGCCATCGATCTCTAAGTTAACTATATGAAATTAGAGTTGGTTTGTACAAGCTTTTTTTGTCTTCCTTTACCAGATTGGATGCACTGAATTGAAAATTGGCAGCGCGACGGGTGTGCTTTAGCAAGCAAGAACTGTTTTTACTCTTCCAGAGCATCTGACTTCACCAACGTAATAACTTAAGTTTGCGTTGTTGATTCATGTTCATTTGATTTGGTGTTAAATGTTTTGTAATTTTTCGTGCTGTTCTCGTTCGCATCTTCATGTTTTTGTCACTGCCGTTTCGAATTTTTGACACTCGAATAACCCATTGATGCGTCTTTGCTTTTTTATACAAGAAGGCCTGAGAAGATAATCATTTGGACGCAACAAAAGTCACAGAGAACTTTCAAAGCACACGAGAATCAATACTACATGTACTATGAATAATATTTACCAAGTCATAATATACAAAAAAAGAAGTTAATAGTTAAGAAGCTCATTGAACTAGTAAGTTAATAATGTAAATGTACATATCATATATGTTTGTGGGATTTTGAAAATATGCATTATTTTTCAGTTTTAAATCGGTCATTGATATAATAAATAATAAAACACCTCGCATTTTCTTTACTATTGTTATTTCTTCTTCTGTTTTTGCACTTTGACTAATGTATGATTCATCTAAATATCTTTGCCTTACAACATGTTTCACTTGTTCAACTTCTAAGAGTGAGTTTATTTCTAAACATTCAGCATAAAGCTACAAAAACGTAAAATGGTTTAGTAAGTGTTTTGAAATGAACATTGCTATATCTGTCGCGTGTTAAGTTTATTCAAGACTCGCCAGGGGCACTAAAGCCAAAAAGGTAGAAAATGCCAAACACCATACAAATAAAATGGTTACAGTAAAGAACAATAGAACCATAAACAGATCAACTCCAGACACTGAGTAGTGTGTTCCCTTTTGCAACTGGACACAATATAAAATGAAGTAAAAAATTGCAATGTTAAAAATCACTTCGGTACAAACAATTTCTCTTGACATTGATCTGTACTACTGCATATGCAGATGTATTCAAAATATCAATGGTGCACCACTATTTGTTCAAACAAAACAATGTAAAAAAATAAAAATCACAACAAAGTTCTATGAGACAATAAATTTTGCTACAACTGAAACGTGTTTCTTTTATTCAAATCTCATCAGCATTAACATCTAGCCAAATTAATATTAAATCTCAAAGTTATTTAATTTAGATCTTGACTGCAGGATCATACCAAAATTCTCTTGGAATTTGTATGTATATGTATTTTGATGCTTATACAAATGCATACTGAATATCAATAATGAATAATAACTGCTTCATGTTCAACAGATCAAATTATAGACTGATACAATAAATGCAACTGCATATCAGATAATGGTGTAATATAACTGCTTCATGCTTAGCATATCGACAACATATTTGTTCAGTTTCATCAAACAATTGGGATTCCTATGGGCATTAATTGTGCACCTTGGTTTGCTGATTTGTTTCTTCATTCATATGAAGCAGTCTTCTTAGACAATTCAGATTGAGACTTGTTCGCTCTTTTAACCTCACGTTCCGTTATATTGATGGTGCACTTTCACTGAACAATTCTAGATTTAGTGACTTTCTTCATTTCATGTATCCTAAGGAGCTTGAGATAATGAACAAAACGGATTCTATGAAGTCTGCTGCATATTTAGATCTCAAGGAAGACTTCCAAAAAAAGCTCTTTGACAATCGTGATGACTTCAACTTTCCAATCGTCAACTATCCCATATTTTGTAGTTACATTCCGGTTGCTCCGGTTATGGAGTCTTCGTATCACAGAAGATTCGTTACACCAGAGCTTGCGTGAATTACATCGATTTCTTTTGCAGAGCGTCACATTTGACACAAAATTGCTAACAGGGTTATGTTGCTCCGCGGTTGCTGTCTTCACTCAACACATTTTACGGTACACACCATTCAATCGTACACAAATATGAGATTTTTTATCTCGCAAATAAGTGCAGATGTTGGTTTGTCGTTGAGTTTTGTTTTGTCTTCCTTTACCGGATTCGACACACTAAATTGGAAATTATTAGCACCACAGGTGTGCTATAGCAGAGTTCACTCTTCTTACGATTTGAGTTCGCGTAGTTGATTTCTGTTCGGTTGATTTTGTTTTCGTGATCACCGGTTTAGTCGTTGCCCTTTTGGACTTTTGACACTCAAATACCCCATTTGTGCCTCTTTGCTTCATACAGTCGTAAGAAAAAAAGATAACAGTTAGCAAAATCATTATGATTTCTCGACTGATGATCAAAACAATGGCATTTATTTCACACATGCTTTCAGACTCGTGGGAAACACCCTTTACAGAGTCTTTCTTTATCTTTTATTTAAATACATGTACCTCTAAATGCCTTAGACATGCAAGGAGCAATCTTGGGACAATCGGATCCATATGCAAAACACGTTCAATCTTGTGTTTAGATTGCGAAATCCACTGTATGTATAAAACTTCAGATTTCTGAATAGGTGGTTTATCAATTGCAGTATAGAGGTCCTCATTTTCCAAATTGGGATCCAGCAAAAAATCTGACACTGTATGTATAAATGTAAAATATAATGTATTACTATAAGAACACAGTTTTTAGTAGTATATACAATTGCTTTTATTTCATGTAATATGAAAATTCTTATTCATATTTATAAGCAAATTAACCGTAAGATAATGAATTTGGATGGTCTACCAAGTTTTGTAGGGCGGCAAAAAATATTCCCAACACATAAGAAATCTTTCAATGATTGCTATATTGATAGTCGTTGAATAAGTTTAAACCATGAGTTGATGTATACACAAATATGCATTTGTCCTCGTTAGAAAATGTTGATGTACTTGTCTTTAAGTGCATTTATGATATTTAATTTTCTTTTCCAAAACATGATGGAGTTCAAGACCTTTTCAACAGTAAAAAGTAATGTAAGTCTTGGCATTACACTATTACATACATTATTGTTTTTGTCTTTTCTCTTACAAAGTTATGCATTAAAGCAATCTACGCATAGAAAATTGTTAAAAAAAATTATGTATTTCAGGAACTTGTCAATTTACCTCTTCTACTGTTCAAAACGTTTTCCACAAATTTAATGGCACCCAAAAGAACTCTTTCAATGGGATCATCTTGCCGTTTTGAAGATATTTTGACTTCTGTTGATATAAATTAGAAAGAAATATATAATTGACTGGTTACCAAGATTGAAAATACGTCAATGCCTATATGATTTCTTAAGAAATATATTAATTCTAACTTAACTTATAAAGAAATCAAAATTGTAAAAAAGTTCCAGGTTTTTTCAACTTCTATAACTTGTCAAGCATTAACTAAAATATGTTAAGGTATGAAAAATGAACAAACTTTTCATATCTGTAAGGTTTAGCAAAATATTTACACCACAGGTTTAGCCTTGAGACTTTTAATAGCTCCAAATGAAAATATTTTCGAATAAATCATATAAAAAATATTCAAAAATTACACAGAACTATCAAATCTTGGAGTTATTGATATAAGTTAGTAATGATCTAAAAGATAACTCCAAAAGTACTCATATGATCTATTCAAGTGATCATTTTTTGAGAGTTCTGTAGAAGTTATTTTGCATAATGTAAGTTCAGTGTAATCTATTCTAATGTTGGACTGGTTTAAATGTAAGTTATTAAAATACAATTGTGTCCTCTTGCAATTACATGTATCTAGGAGTTTCGTATAATCTATTGGCTTAGTAAAGGAATATTTATGAGTTTGAAATGAGTTATTTTCTTGTTGAAAAATATGTATAATCTCAATATGATCTATTACCTTCAATGTTTAGGGACAAACAACAGATAAATGCGTAATGTCAGTTTTGTATAATTTATTAATAGAGGGGGGATATTTGGCAGTTTTTTTATTTATATTGTAATATTTACTTTAATTAAACTAGTAATAATGAAGATTCGATTTATCCAATATATGAAAGAACAAAAACAAATTAATACATAATACATTATTGTGAAGTTATGCATTATTGTACATGTTTTTTCTCTCATTTCCCTTATGGAACCTCAGAGCATTTAAAAATCTTATCAGGTGATTTCATTGGTCTAATTCAAATCTGTGTTTATCTTGGATGTGCATCAGAAAGAACTTTGAGATAATATTGTCAAAAGATGTTGATTTCTTAGATTTCTAATAAGGATTATTATAGAAGAGAATAATATACATGTGCATAGACATTTAGTAATAGAATAGAACATCTTTTAGAAGTAATTTTGAGCAAAAATTACATGAATTGCAATTAACTCTACAACATGTTAATGGAAAAGTTCAAACACTTCAAGGCCCTAGCTGCTTGCATGCTCAACTAAAATGGTAAGTAAAATTGTTTTTAATTTCAAGCATAAAATTGTATTTTCAATTGAAAATTTTTGTTATATTACTAATACTGATTATATTTGCATGTATATCACCATAGAGCTTATATTGAAACTAAAATGACAAAAAAACCTCAATATTTATTTTCCTCGAAACTTGTTTATAAAAAGTAGAATCAAAACAATCTGTCCTGGAAAAAAGCAAAACCAAATGCTTATGGTGGATTCCTTATGTACATGTAATATATGTCAAGGCATTAGTGTACTCAATCAGTAATTACTTTCATGTTTTTTTTAATCTAAATTGAACACTTCATTTCATTATATACATGTACATGTACATGTAGGTATACATTAGGGTATACATGAAGATAGACTCAGATTTTATACTCATTTTACACACACTAGTTGACTATTCTTGGAAGTAGCCATTAAAATTAACTGAATTAAAATATAATTCATATTTTTAGATGAGAAGATAAATATATAGCATTGGGCTCTACGTGTAGACCATCTGTATCAATGTACAGAGAAGATAAATGCCTAGAATATCAATTTTCGAAAAGATCAAAACTTGAAAGGACGTGATAAAACATGTTGAGTAAAGTCTAATGGACAATTTAAAACTTTATACATGCATGACATGTACATATGTGTGGAATACAATGTATACTATATGGTTTGTGTAAGAGTTATTAAAAATTGTGATTTTTGTAAGAGCTATAAACAAATGATTTTTGTAAGAGTTATTAGGAATAATTTTTGTATGAGTTATAGTTTGTAATTTTTTTACAAGTTATTATCTGTATGTTTTATAGGATTCAATATTCTTTTTTTTTATGATTTCTGTATAATTTATTATTCTCATTTGCATAAAATGAGTTATTATCTCATTTGCATGCAAAATTGACCACACGAAAATTGTACAGAAATTATAAGATCTGTATGATTTATTCATATGAGTTATTTGAGGGTTTTTTTTGTTTGGGAGGCCATAAATTTGAAAATCCCTCAATTTCCCCACCTTCTCACTGGTTTCTCTGCATATTTTGTCTAAATTAGTAATGGCCACATTCCTCGACCATCGTAATTTGTTTTATAATTAATCTATAATATCATAATACACATTTCTATCACAAAATAATTTTGATCGACAGGTGTGGCCCATATGAAAATCAATGAATACTGTCACAAATTGTTATTTTTCACACAAAGTAGTCTATTTTTAACCTCACTGCTCTCCTATTTGATAAATAATTGAAGGAAAAAATATTGCAATTCATGAAATATAAAGACTTATGAACATTAATGCAGCAACTACAAGCAGATATATTAAAGCTGATTTTTTGGGCCCTTTTAGGGCCTTCGTGGCTCTACTCCTTTTGCTATGCCTGACTTACGATATTTGTCCTTAAGACTCATCATGACAATTTTGAAATTGAAACGAATAATTTGTAGAATGTTTCCTTCAACACAGGATACTTTGAAGAATGTTTCCTTCAACACAGAAGGGTTGTCGAAGCGGGCTAACGTCTGGAAATTAAAACTCCACTACATATATCTTCGTTAACAATCACGGACGTTAGAAACCAAAATATTAAAACAAAGTTCCACACAATGAATTTTACTACGCCTTTTTTTGATTTTTTAATTTGTTTTTTTTTGAAAACATACAACAAATTTGCAGACAATATCCTTTGCTACACATGATGCGCTTATTGTCAGTTAATGACACTACCTAAAACTATATGATGTAAAATTAAAAACGAAAGAATATGGAATATGTGCCAAAAAGACACGATCCACATATTGAAATGATTTTAATAAATGTACAAAAGCAAAATTTCACTGCATGTGAAGCGCTTTTCTGGATTAACCTTCATCAGACACGCTAGGAGTAGAAAACTTGGAAAACCGGTAGAATATTGGATATGATTAAAAACAAGTGCCAAAAAATATTACAACAATTACCAAACAGATAAATTTATCAATTTTTAAAGAAACAGTCAAACATTGTCAAATTTTGGAAATATGTAAACTGTGTCTTTCCAACACAGATTCCAGTACTCGAAAATATATAAGAGCATCTATATGAATATGAAGAGCATAGAGCTCTTAACACCAAAAATAACTTGAAATACAAATGACAACAAAGTTCCAGACAATAAATTTTGCTACGCCTGACGTGCGTTTCGTCTATTCAAGACTCATCAGAGGCACTCTACCAAAAATATTGAAAATGCCAACACTGTATGAATATGAAGAGCATAGAACAGTATAACCAAAAATACCAAACTAGGGAACCAAATTATTACTAAGATATTCAACCTATGTCTGGGGTAGGAAGAACCTTAGGGTTTAGACCATTTTGAAATTTAGACGGATAATACAAAGCTTTGATGTATTCTCCAACTCAAAAGTGTTGGTGCCGGAGCGGGCTAACCTCGTGGAATTTAAACTCCACCAGCAGTGCTAACCTTCACGTGTGTTCGAAATACAAATGACAACAAAGTTCCAGACAATAAATTTTGCTACGCCTGACGCGCGTTTCGTCTATTCAAGACTCATCAGAGGCGCTCTACCAAAAATATTGAAAATGCCAACACTGTATGAATATGAAGAGCATAGAACAGTATAACCAAAAATACCAAACTAGGGAACCAAATTATTACTAAGATATTCAACCTATGTCTGAGGTAGGAAGAACAGGAAGAAACCAAATCAAGTGGATAAACCTACTTCTTTGGGTACATGTAAGAAAACCTTCGGGGTTTGACAAGTTTTGAAATCAAAACGGATAATGAATAGTTTTGATGTTTTCTTTAGCACAGACCTGTTGATGCCAAATTTGGCTGCTTCGGGAAATTCAAACTGCCAAATCAGCACTTACAGTCAAGGATGTTGGAAACCAATATTACTACAAAGTTCCAGACAATAAATTTTGAATGAGGAATGTTTAGTCTATTTAAGACTCACCAGAAGCACTCTATCAATAAATTGAAATGCTAAACACTATATGAATATAAAAAGCTTGAAGCAATAAAACCATAAATTACACCAAGAAACCAAGTTATCATTTAGATCAACCTTTGTCTGGATTAAAATAACCTTAGAGTTTTGATAATTTTGAAATTAAAACAAACACTCATAGCTGTGATGTAATTTTCAACAAAGAAGTGTTGAGAGTGCTAGTGTCTAGGAGATATAACTCCACCAGCATTTTTCATAGAACACTTTTCCTGGTTCTACATTTGAACATGCTTGCTTAAACTTGTATTAAATGATTTGCAGTTTTATCTAAACTGATTGTTAGCAGTTGTATCCGTAGTAAATCAATAATAATAATTATAATACTATATGATTCAGTAATGTGTACCTTTGATTAAATTCTAGCTAATAGCAAAAAGCTTGAAAACAGATTTTGAAAATTTATCATTTTGCATACCTTTTTCAGGAATAGAACTGTACTCAAGCAATTCCTCCTTGTTTCTTTTTACAACGGATAAACCTCTTACATCTAGGTTCGTCATAATTGATCTTAAATGACCCCTTGCTGAAGTCACGTCTTTAGCTTTATTTGTTCCTGGTGATGCCGTTAAACCCAAAATCTAAATACACAGTTGAATTTACAGTGGCACAAGCCAAAACAGTTTTCGTCTTGTTATTTATGAACTTTTTGTATTATTTCAAATTTTGACCTGATCTTTCATTTGTGAAGAAAAAGCTATCGATGGTTTTTTCTATTAACAGAATGAATAGCAAAATCAAAATCGAACATTAACAAGCAACACACATTAAGTTAACTGGGTTACCATCGAAACCCTAACACTTATGATTTTCCTTTTCTATAAATAATTGAACAAGTATAGATATAAATGTTATCGAAGTTATTTGTAATATTACCTGGGGCAGTTTGTCTAATTTATCCCCATATTTAGCTTTTCTGTAGAAAGTCATGATTTCATTATATGGATTTTTATCATGAGTATGATGACATTCGTCCAGGACAATCAGTGTGAAATCTGAAATTGATACTTTACTTGCTGCCTTGTCAATCAAGTGGTTACATAAAGATTGTGGCGTTATGAAAATCATTGTATGCCAATTAATATTGTTTGCAAAATCTTCGCTGTTATCTTCTTCTGCCCGCCAAAGTTTTATTTTTCCCTGAAAAAAAATAATTTGGTGACATTCACAAAAACAAACCAAAGAAAAAAAACACGTCAAATAAACAGCTTTTAAATCCTGTCTAAGGTAACAAAGTCATTTTGGTAACATGATTTTAAAATCGATGATTATCCTATTTTAGCTGTTTTGGTAGATATTTCGTCATTTAATGACTTAAAACTAATGGTGTTTTTGTCCATTACTTACTTGGTTATGTAGAGTTTCAAACGTATCACAGGCCCTTTTATACTGTTGTTTAAGGAGAACGTTTGTTCCGTTGATGAATAAAACTTTTCCTTCTACAAGGTACAATAAGTATTGTATTTTTTTCTTTTTACAATGGTTCGATTATTAAACAAAACATGTACATGTACTTTTGCATAAACTGTCAAAAGGTTAAACGCTCTGAGAGCAATTGTCTAAAAATATCAAGAGAGAAAAATATCATTTATAAGCGAGGCAAAACGAGAACGTATGATTATTTATTAAAAGCACAATTGGCCAAAGAAAAAAGAACCTTTATCAATAGTTATATTTCAATACAGCGATGCCTGCCTTTTGATTGATTATTAAACCCATAAACTCGAATAGATCCATATTTAAAGGAATTTTAGAACTTTTGAAATTGCATGGTTTGTACTATCACTTATATGTGCAAGTTTACTTTTAATGTTCATTTAAAAATATTTTTCGCCAATAAACAAAGTCTATAGGATTTAGCACATAGTTTACTTCTTTCGACTGTCTGCATTGTAATTATGTATATATATAATATCATATGTCATTTATCAAAGGCTTTGTTCATACATCGTGACCTTATTTTAAAGATGGATCATTCGAGATACCGTGTGTTTATTCACAAGTTTGGGAGGAGCTTAATTTTCTCTGTCTTTTATGTAAGATTTAAATGAAAAAGTCCGAAATAATTAACCCGTGACCAACCCGGTCAATAAAGTAATATACCTTTTGGATTTTTCAGTAGGTGACTTTCGATGATATGAAATGCCACATATGTCTTCCCTGCATTGGTTCCTGCACATATGATTGTGTTTTCCCCTTTTAATGCTAGTTCTGCCAATTCAATCTGGTATCCTCGAAGCTCGATTAAGGAAGGTTGTCTCTCTAATAACATTCAGAAATAATACATTAAACTTTTTACAGTTTTACCTTTTCGGTATTTTAAACCGCTAGCTTTTCAAATTACTGTTTCTGTTTATTGTAAAAAAAATGTTGTTTTTTTATATTCTGCACTTTGGCTTTAAAATGACATTGAGTTAACTTGAATGATGTTTTGAAGAAACATGGCCATGATGGCAAAACACCTTTTCGCATTAACTATTATAATTAACAATAAAACAGTGCTCTAATTGTTTGTGTGTGCGTGTGTAAGTTTATGTTTTTTTGTTTTGTTTTAGTCTTGTCTATGAATGTGTAAAGGTTCGATTTAAAATTTAAAAAAAAAAACACTGCAGCTGAAATGAATAAAACCTACAAAGTTAATCAAATAACTAATAGATGTTGACAATAAAAGTATTTGTATACCTATTACATTAAGTTTAACCTCGCAGATTTCTTCTCCAATCTTCACTTTGTAAACACCGGCATCTTCTCGTGTAACATTTAGGAAAAACAGCTTGTAACTCTGATCTTTTGATTCATCTCTGACGTTATCAGAGAGTACAACAGTTTCTCCTTTGTACCATTTACTCGGTTTCTTCCCTCCATCTACTATGCATTCTAAACTTGTTGACTCCCCTTCAAAGCATGTTACATCTTTAAGTGGCTTTATATAGATATCTGTAAATAAGATTTTTTTTATTATTGTGTTTGTATTGAAATCACATTACCTGCTAGAAGAAAATAAGTAATAAGTAAGCCGCATATTAAGATCTTTTATAGTAATTTTATAGTAATTGAACATAATAATAATGGGAATAACAATTATTTTCATAAGTGTTGGTGTTGTTGTTATTACTCTGCATGTAATATCCGCTCAGCGATTAATTTGTTCTGACTGTATGACGCTCACACATCTTGCATATCTTGATTTATAATTAATCTTTTTTGATAGTACATACAAGTCTGCAATTGATCACTAAACATAGAACTAGGAGTTAAATACACAATTCATAAATATATTTATATATTATTTAGCATTATGATTCCTAGTGAAAATACTTTTTCAGAATACATACTGCGATCAGAGTTTGTTGATTCCAAAATTTCGACACGCTCTGAAAAAAATATTCAAACGTATTAGTTTATTTTATTTGATACATATTCCATTTAGAATTTTTAGTTTTATAGAATCTTGTTTATGTAGTTTGTGTCTCGTTCAATTCTTCCACATCTCAATTATATATTGTCTTTACGTGTTAATACCAAAATAGTACTTTCAAAATTAAGTATCAATTTAAGAATATGACTTTGGCAAATAAAATATGAAATTTAATTTGTTAGGGAATAGGCTTTAAGGCAATTCCCTTTTTTGAAAAAAATCAACAATTACATTTACATCTACATAAGGCAATATCAGTATTTACTTGTACATGTTCATCTGCATATTTCACAAATTGTATTATGTTTATGTTTAAAAAAGACAAGTGCAACCTTCTAGTGATGAAAGCCGCTGTGTTAATCCACTTTCCCGTTGAAACATTCGTTCTAGCTCCTCGGTGAACTCAATTTCTTTTTGCTCATCCATATTGCAGGTTTCGATAAATTCCATCTCATTAATGAACTTGTGTTGATGTAGATTATAACTTTTTTCAAGCCTTCGTACAATTTTCTTGAAAAATATAAACTCGTCCCTCATACTTTGAAATGAGAAGTTAGCACTTCCTTTATGAACCAGATCGTTGCGTTTTATCCTGAATCTCTCTAAATCTGCACCAGAACTCTCATCTGTACTTTCAGGTCCATGTGGATTATTCCAGTCATTGCCTGGATGCTCAAACTTGGGCACGGCCTGAATTTCTCGAAAAAATTTTAAGGTTTCGAAGTTCCTAAATATCTTGTACAAAAGAGCTAGGTCGAATCCATCATAATTCTGATTTAATCGTGCATTGTAAAGTTTATCTTTTTCATTTACATTAAGTACTTTTTCTACAAAGTCTTTTGACTTCTTGGTGCAAGATTTACACATGCTTGTTTTTCGTTGACAGATACATTGAATTTTTTTACATTTGCAGTAACAAAGGCAAAAGTTAGGATTTGAAATCCCAAGCAAGTCAATAGGTTTTATGTAAATGTTCAAAATTTGTTGCCATATTTTAGGTGCAATATCCTGATAAAAATGTCCCAGTCTGGCAAAATTTGTTCTATTTACATTTTGAATTTGAGATGCCATTTCTATGAAAACTATTTTTTCAACATGTTTGTGTTTTTAATCCATTATTCTTAGTCATTATATGATGTTTGCAAAAGAATAAATTTTTCATTCAATTATTTTCTTGCGTTTTGAATGCCTTTTGTTGTTCATACAAGTAATCCATATTTAATCTGAAAAAAATATATACACGAGTTATTCTGTTCAGCACACACGTTAAAAGATCACAAAAGTTTATATACATGTGTATATTACACTTTTCTAAGACATAAAACTCTAAGGGCGGAACTTGAAGATTTGATGTCTGAAAAAAGTACAATACACTTAATACCATGTATACATGTTATTGCTATTACACTGTTTATCTCTTATGTTACATGTATCAAGATAACTGGCATCACTGACAGTAAAACAATGAATTCAGAAATATATCACACCGAAAATTGTCAAGTGTTTTGTAATCAAAGATGATTTGTCCACCATTCCTAGTTTTCAATGATGTTATCATTGTTTTGCATCAGGTTTTACTTGATGGCTTAGCGCGATGACTTCAACTTTCCAATCGTCAACTTTCCCTGTTAATGTAGCAACATTCCCAAGCAAGTCAATAGGTTTTATGTAAATGTTCAAAATTTGTTGCCATATTTTAGGTGCAATATCCTGATAAAAATGTCCCAGTCTGGCAAAATTTGTTCTATTTACATTTTGAATTTGAGATGCCATTTCTATGAAAACTATTTTTTCAACATGTTTGTGTTTTTAATCCATTATTCTTAGTCATTATATGATGTTTGCGAAAGAATAAATTTTTCATTCAATTATTTTCTTGCGTTTTGAATGCCTTTTGTTGTTCATACAAGTAATCCATATTTAATCTAAAAAAAATATATACACGAGTTATTCTGTTCAGCACACACGTTAAAAGATCACAAAAGTTTATATACATGTGTATATTACACTTTTCTAAGACATAAAACTCTAAGGGCGGAACTTGAAGATTTGATGTCTGAAAAAAGTACAATACACTTAATACCATGTATACATGTTATTGCTATTACACTGTTTATCTCTTATGTTACATGTATCAAGATAACTGGCATCACTGACAGTAAAACAATGAATTCAGAAATATATCACACCGAAAATTGTCAAGTGTTTTGTAATCAAAAACGATTTGTCCACCATTCCTAGTTTTCAATGATGTTATCATTGTTTTGCATCAGGTTTTACTTGATGGCTTAGCGCGATGACTTCAACTTTCCAATCGTCAACTTTCCCTGTTTATGTAGCAACATTCCGTCCGCTCCTGCTTATGAAGTCTTCGTATCACAGTTGTTTTGTTACTCCAAAGTTTGCATGAATTACATCAATTTCCTTGGCAGAGCGTCAAGTTGACACAGAAATGGCTGACACAAGGTTATGTTGCTCCATGGTTGCTGTCTTCACTCAAGACACTCATTTTACGATAGACACCGTGCACTGGTCGACAAATATGGGATTTATATCTCTCAAACGAGTGCAGATGTTGGTCTGACGTAAAAAAAATGTTTTGTCTTCCTTTCCGGATATGACACACTGATTTGGAGATTAGCACTAAGACGGATGTGCTTTAACAGGCATGAACCGCTTACTGTTCCGGAGCACCTGCATGAGTTCACTTTTGTTACTACTCGAGTTCGCGTTGTTGATTGACGTACGGTTTATTTTGTGTTTTGTGTTTCTTTGTGCTGTTCTTGTTCGTGCTTACCGGACTTTTGACACTTGAATGCCCAATTGGTGCCTCTTTGCTTCCTTTATGTTGTTTACATTTACAACTTTATGAATGACCAATTAAAAGTTCACACAATAATTATGCGTTTCACACTTTCAAGAGGCTGTTACATAGTCAAATGTTTATCTTCATTTCATTGTTCGGAGCTTATTCTCAACTAAGCTTCTGTCAGTCTAACGTGCAATCTAACACCAACAACAAATATAAATACATTAATTTGAAAATTATCCTTATTTCATTTATATGACAAATATGACAAAGGTTAAATTGAGGTATTTCTGTTGTAAATACAATTTAGAAAAAAATAGCAATAATTCACGTTTAAAATCCATCTCATTGCGTGTAATTGTTTATGTACACACATACATGACATATGCGGAAGTTATGCGAAGCTTGATATATACAATGTCGTTATTCAGATGCTTTTGCATTACAATAAATGTTATTGATTTGAATAGTAAACGTCGATATTGTAGAAAAATATGACAGTGATCTGCACGTCGTAGTGGTACCCCTAAAAGGAGGGTCTTTAATGTAAAGTTAATACATACAGTTAGAAAACTTCTATAGCAACAATTGTAAACATCGGCTTTAAAAACAATTCATGTGCATTTATTTATAGTTTAAAACAGGTGAATATAATACTGTAACGATATTGATTTAACACATTTTTGAGATCAATGGACACAATAAATGAAGAAATACATCATACTTAAATATAATAGTATTTTTTTCTTCTTACCTTTAACCGTTCTTTTAAGATTTCATAATGTGTGACGTAATAGGTTTTTTAAAACATGAAAATGAAAGTAAATAAAATATAAATTTTATGTTGGTCCAAATGTATATTTTCATTATCGGAAAGGCTTTATCGTGACGAATGCATGCTTTATTCATTCGAGTCTTTTTATTTTGTTCGTATATTTTTTATTTTTATCGAAAAGTTTGTATTGTGTCGGATATACTTTGGGAAGGAATAATACGATATGTTCAGTTTCGATTCTATAGCCCTCTTAAAAAGTCACCGGAATTCCGATTTCGAGTCTTTTATTTTCATTTCTACAAGACGAGTTTCCTATTTTGAGTAGGCCACTTGAAGTAAACAACGTTGAACTGAGGAAAACATCAATTTATTTCTATCCGTTTTTTGACGTAATTTCCCATTACCGATACAAAGAAACTAAATTGGAGTGAAGTCTTAGATGTACATGATGTAAGCGTAAGCTTGTAGTTGTTTGGCGATTCTTTCTTTACAGGATGGTGCAGAATTTTATTATCGATCTTGACTTTGTTTTCATTTTATTAGCATTTCTCTACCGTTTCGATAACACCTTTCTCTTCTTGTTCCTGTACTATTCTGTTGTACATGTTAAGCATTATTGGTCCTAACACAAACGTGCAAATACACTACGTGTCCTTCGTTTCGTTATAACTTCGGTACCTGGCGATTCGGGGTGATCTTGTTTCCATGGAAACCTTGCAATGTATCTATCATTCTCGAAAGTAATGCTGGACTCTTGATAAGTATTCACTTTGTGTTGTATTTTCTCTGCTTTGATGTTTGGTGATTTCTATCCCGGTAGATTCAATCTTCAAAAAGTTGTGAATCTTACATTTTTCTTCGCTGTGCCCGGGATAACTTAATGTGTACATAATGAAAGCAATTTCAAACTGCAGGGCGTTGCCTTGACATGAAGGTCCTGACCACTTCATTGGATATAAATGCTGTTGGTCCGGGTCCACTTTATTTCTCGGAAAGAAGCACAAATACTAATTGGGAATCAGAATGTTAAAATCCTAAATGGCAGGACCAAAGCAAGATAACACAAACAAAGACAGGACAAAAGAAGTATATGTCCAAAAGACATAATGCCCCATCTCGCAACATTTATTTTTTTCCACAATCACTTGTCAGTCAGAAGAAATGGACTTTAACTTAACCATTCTTCTTTAAGTGGTCATTCATGCGGAAAATATAGGTCACAGCCAGCATCCGAAGCATGCATTGTGCTTAGCATCAATAGGTGCACCTATTCTACAAAAATAGTTGATGTGGCACATGTCAGTAAACAGTAATTGACTTTAACCATTCTTCTATAAGTGGCCATTCATGCAGAAAATATAGGTCAATGCCAGCATCCGAAGCATGCATTGTGCTCAGCGTCACTGGGTGCATTTACCATAGCAATATAGTAGATGTGGCACATGTCAGTAAGTGGGAATGGACTTAAACCATTCTTTAAGAGGCCACCCATGCGGAAAATATAGGTCACATCCAGCATCCGAAGCATGCATTGTGCTAAGCATCACTATAGGTGTACCTACCATACCATCATGGTTGCTATGGCACTTGTCAGTAAGAAGGAATTAACTTTAACCATTCTTCTATAATTGGTCATTCATGCAGAAAATATAAGTCACTGTCAGCATCCGTAACAAGCATTGTGCTTAGCATCACTAGGTGCACATACCATACCAATATGGTTCAGGTTGATGTTGCACTTGTCAGTAAGTGGGAATAGACTTTTACCATTCTTCTGTACATGGTCATTCATGCAGAAAAAAAGGGTCACATCCAGCATCCGAAGCATGCATTGTGCTTAGCATCACTGGATGCACATACCATACCAATATGATTGATGTGGCATTTGTCAGCAAGTGGGAATTCGGAAATATGGGGATTTGGGACGGACGGAGGTAAAAGCGAACGGATGAATAGACAGACGAACGGACGGACCCGAACACTATATGCCCCTCTACTTTTGTAAAAAAAACACTTATGACAAACAAACATTTGCACTCATCTGATAGATAGAAATCCCTTATTTGAGTGCATGGTGTCTACCATAAAATTTCTTGAATGACGAATGACGACAGCAACCGAGGAGCAACATAACCCTGTGTCAACATTTTTTATGTCAAATGTGACGCTCTGCAAAGGAAATCTATGTAGGTCCCGCAAGCTCTGGGGTAACGAATCAATACTGTGATACGAAAACGGATACATAAGCTTGTCCAGGAGCAGACAGAATATTGCTGCACAAGAAGGGACAGCTGACAATAAAAAAATTGAACTTATCACGTTTTTCATAGAGCTTTGATGAAAATTGTCCTTGAGAGTCTATTTCGAGATGTAAAAATGAAACAGACGGTACATTATCCGTCTAAATTTCAAAATTGTCTAAACCCTAAGGTTCTTTCTACCCCAGACATAGGTTGAATATCTTAGTAATAATTTGGTTCCCCAGCTTGGTATTTTTGGTTATACTGTTCTATGCTCTTCATATTCATACAGTGTTTGGCATTTTCAATATTTTTGGTAGAGCGCCTCTGATGAGTCTTGAATAGACGAAACGCGCGTCAGGCGTAGCAAAATTTATTGTCTGGAACTTTGTTGTCATTTGTATTCCTAGAATCTGTTGTGTCCTTTATCTCAAGTTCATGGGGATATAGGAGATGGAGTTGAAACTTACTTTTAACATCTAACTGTCATGACGTTCTATTTCTATAGTATTAAGTTTATTTTCCATATGGCATATAACAAATATATTCTTTTATATCCTCTATGCGAATCTAGTGATATAATAGATTCTGCTCTATATGTGCGATTTGAAGGATGATACCTCTCAATCTGTGTTGTATTAAATCTATCGTTATCAGTGTGACATGAAGCATGACAAAGGTTTACTACGAAAAAAGCCCATGGTTATATTACACATTTTTTCCTTCAATCTGCCCTATCTTTCGAACCCTGTCAGAAAAATTTCAGCCTTTATTTGTATGGTATCATGTACATGTATACCAATAAGATATCCTTGTTTGTTTGATGTTGGTTATTCAAGATGAGTAGTTTTCATACACTAAGTGTTTTTTTTTTCAAAATCAAAAATCTATTATATTCTATCATGTAGTTTTGTTCTAAGTCCACTAATGAAAATTTAAAAATGTTTGAAATTAAAAGCGTCGAAAGTTTTAAGATGTAAAATCATGGTTATGATTTTTCATTGAACCAGTAACCAATGTCTTTTTACTCTAATCCTTGAACGAAGCAAGCAAAGGTGAACAAATGAGGCAACCGAAAACCAAATATCTATAACGGCTAAGACAAATAGACATAGAATCATCAGAAACATACAGTATAAATATACGACAACCATACCACAATCAGTCAAAACGGAAGTGAACTTCGGTTCTCCGGTATGAGCTGAATGTTTAAACAAGAAAAATAATTTCTTTATCTGCAATAGTTTTCATTCTATAAGCAAAAAACTGTATTTTTCACCTTTTAAGGGCCATAACGCCTTTACGGGATCATCTGTCAACGTCGACCCTATTAAGACTTTGTAGAGCTTAACGAACTGAGTGTTTAAGCAAGCAACAGCTTTTCTCTATCTGCAAAAGTTTTCATTCTATTGGCCAAAATCATTATTTTTCAACTTTAAGGGGCCATAACTCCAATCAGGAGTCATATGACAACTTTGACCATATGGAAACTTTTGTAGATCTTAATAAGCTAAACATTTAAGCAAGCAACAGCTTTTCTCAATCTGCCTTAGTTTTCATTCTATAGGCCAAAAACACTATTTTTCGACTTTAAGGGGATGTAACCCCTATAAGCGGACAGCTGACAACTTTGACTCTACTAAGACTTTTTAAAAGCTTAATGAGCAATACATTATACATGTAGCAAGCAACAGCTTTTCTTTATCTGCTATAGTTCTCATTTTATAGGCCAAAACATAAAAAAAACATGTTAATATAGGGGCTGTAATCCCTGTAAGCGGTCATCTTACAACTATGACCCTATGAAAACTTTTATAGATATAGAGCTTATAAATATACATGTAAACCTTAATGAGCTGTACATTTATTGTCGCTTTTCAGGGGCTGTAACCCCTAAAAGGGGTCATGTGACAACTTCGACCCTATGGAGACTTTTGTAGAACTAAATGAGCTGAACATTTAAGCAAGCATCAGCTTCTCTCTATCTGCACTAGTTTTAATTCTAATTGAGCCAAAAAAAAACATGACAAAAACACTATTCTTCACCTTTAAGGGGCTGTAACCCCTATAAGGGATCATCTGACAACTTCGACCCTTGGAGACTTTTGTAGAACTTTTAATGCTGAAGCAGTAGGGTGCAGTCATTTTTTGACAAATCGAAAATCGAAACACAAGTTTGGTGCAGGACATCCAAGGAATAATTCAAACCAAGTTTCATTAAATTTTGATCAGTAGTTTCAGAGGAGAAGATTTTCGAAAAATTGTTAACGGACGACAGACGCCAGACGACCTTCGGTCCAGGTGAGATAATAAGTTATTAAAAAAAATATTCAAATCAAAATAATTGAAAGCGATTCAATATTATACATTCGGAATTGTTAGAACATTCGGAATCGTTAGAACAAAAGAATGAAAGTATTTTAATATCATATATAGTGTTAATAACCACGCGCAGGAAATCAAATTTTTAGTAGGAATACAAAACGTCAGAAATGTACGTGTCTTAAAAAATCAATTGAATCAACTGTATCGAACGGGGCTTTTGAAATAAGTGTGTTAGAAACATGGAAGATACACCGGAAAATTTATCGATCGCAATGGTCCTGACTTTTACAGGCAAAAGAAATGGTGTGTTGAGCAAGGTTTAATTGCTCACCAAGCCTCCTTATTCCATTTCAATCTTAGGGTCCGATAATGACACAAAAAGCAACACGATTGTAAAGACATTGCTTAATAAGATGATCATCTCAGTACAACAATCATCAAACTAATCGAAATAATTACACACACCAATATTACTCTATTTCATTCGCAAGGTTGGGCGGAGCCTTATTTTCTCGGTTTTTTAGGTAGGATAAAATAGAGTAATACGTTCACCCTTATTTTGAATTGTTCCACAGTGGCTGATAACGAAAGAACATTGCCAATACAAATGTTCTCCACTTCTCTACCTGGCAATGCAAACTGCTAGTATTTTTCTATTGAATAAGTATCTGAATCAAGGTATTGGTAATTAAGTGATTGAGTGGGTTATAATATGATTAAGGCCCTGCCTTTTAGCGAGCATCGAAAATCTATATTCCTTTTAAAAATAAATCCATGTGCTCGACCGGCTAAGTTTAACGTAAAGAGGGAACTTTTAAAAACGGATTTCAATAGTAGCAAAGTCTGACCCCACAAAACCCAAATCATATGCACTTGAAAAAGTTGTTGTTAAAATATCTGGGATCAATAACTACTTGATAAAAATTCAATTATTTGTCAAATAATAAATCCTGTAACATTCTAGGACGACATTAAGCGGGGACGAAATTATCCATATTATGGATTACGTTACGTCACTTCCTTGTCAGAGTATTTCGCGCTTCTTCAGCAGACCAAAACAACATTCAGATTCTGTCAGGTTTTGTGAGATTTTCTGAGTATCAGTGTTTTATTTGAAGCATTGGCAACGGAGGGTACATTAAGAAACCTGGCGGAAAAAACGGTAAAGTAAAAATATCATGCGGGTGATTGAGGAAAGTGAGTGAAACCCAACAGGATTGGACTCTTCTTTCATTTTCAGGTACGAACCTTTTATCTCATATGAGCCAGGTAAAACCTGTTACGCTCCCGGGGTTTCAATTAATTATTTTTTGGGGGTTCGAAAATAAAAACAAACTAGCTTTTCTTGGGTTACGTGAGCGTTTAATGACGTCTAAAATTTTCAAAGATAAAAACGTTAAAAAGACGCTGCAAGTACAGGAAAACAAGCGCGTGCTATACCGGACGTTGAGGGAAAATTCAGCTCATAGTACAACTAAAATGTTGACATTTCTACCATTATCGCTCCCTTCGGGAGCGTATTATTATGAGCAGGTTTTATTCAGTAAACTTATGTATTTCTTTATCTTATTTTATCTTACTTAGAATTTAACAAAGCTTGGTCAGTATCATGCATTTGGTATGACAGAAAATCGTTTTTCAGCGGAAAAGACCGAAGGGTGTTTAAATAAAAATCTGTGTGTAAAAATAAACAAGTGGATGAATGAGGGTTTTATCACTGTTTTTGAATTTTAATTTTTATATTTTTGCATAACAGATTATGATGTATATTTTATAAGCCCAGAGGGTTGATTGTTTAACTTGCTCCATGCCTATCATTTTATTCATTCCGTAAAAGTAAACCTGTTCCGGTTTTCTTGTCAGTATATTTCTGGAACATCTCGAAACATGCATAATGCTGTAGGGCTCGCATCTGCGATGCTCGCTATAAAGTTGATAGACATGAAAAAAGATGAAACGATGACAAAAAGTGAAGATGAGAAATTTGTGGGTGAAGTGTAAGATAAGGAACAGTAAGCTTTGAATACCACAGGAAAAGGGACGAGGCGGATAAAGGAGGAAAAAACTTTTAACTTGGGTTCATGTATATGCAGAGCAAGTTGTTACAAGATAAATCTTTACTCTCGTTACAAATATAACTGTCAACTCATATCATATCTTATCAAAAACTATTTTTTAAACACTAACGATGATTATAATTCACCTTTGATAAAACAGGATTCAAGCTTATTTGAAATCACACGAACATTGCTATTTGTTTTCTTTTTTGTCAAACGTTTGTTGATGTTTTCTCAATCTCATGACAACTGATCGAAAACAATAAAAAAACATTCTTTGCGGTCGACGTAAAGTCTGACTATATAATTCTATGCAAAAGGAGGTGCAATTTTCAGTTATGAAATACAGAAGCTTTAGGTCATCAGTCATCAAGAATGTTACCTTGAACCGAAGTTCTAATAATATTGTAATATTATGGACTTGATAGACTTTGTTCATCTGTAAATGAATTGTTCGGTACTTTCGTTCTATCTGCTTTGAAAGACTTATGATATCTTTGAGCTTCAATTTAATCAACAAATATCAGCATTTTTTCGAAAGTGTCTTCAAAGCTAATTATATTTAATAAATAAGAACAATACTTACCAGATTAATACACAACGGATTCTATGAGTTCTGCTTCATATTTAAATCTACATCTCTACATAGACTCTCAAACAGAACTTTCAACAAAATTCCATTACAAACGTGATGACTTCAAACCGTCACCTCTCCCTTCATATGCAGCTACCTTCCACTAGCTTTCGCTTATGGAGTTAACAATTGATTCGTTACTCCTGAGTTGCGGATCGGATACAAACTGACAAAAATTGACAACAAAGTTTTTCCTCGATTGCTGTCTTCACTCAAGATCTTTCAAGGAAGACACAATGCACGCATAGACATATATGGGACTTCTAACTCAGAGTTGTGCACAGATGTTGATTTATCATAGGGTTTTGCTTGTCTTCTTCTACCGGATTTGATACATTGAATCAGAAATGGGGAGAGCGACCGGTGTGCTATAGCAAGCAGGAGCTGCTTAACCTTCCAGTGTACCTGAGTTCATTTTCGTTACATAAGGTCGCGTTGTTGATTTCTGTTTGGTTTATTTCGTGTTTTTTATGTTTTGTTTTTCTTCGTGCTGTTTTTGTTCGTGTATACTGGTTTCGTCGTTGTCCTTTCGGACCTTTAACACTCGAATGGCCAATTAGTGATTATTGATTCTTACCCATACATTTTACAAAAGAAGTCTATATTAATCTATATTAACCTTAAACATGAATATCTCATTTACGCCTCTATCAGAAGAGATTTTATTATTCCTAGAGATTAACAAAAATCAAAGGTACATGTAATGACGTAATGATTTTTTTTTTTCGAGGAATAAGTCGTCTATGTATTTATAGTTTATAATTTTTTTGCCCTAAAAGGACCTTTAATATTAATATTAGGTAATTATAAATTTTAATTCCGATAGATGAAATTAACGATTACTAGATAAATTAACGTGAAGATAGTCGAATAAAAAAAAACTACCCATGCTTTCAGCAGTGAGTGAGTCGGTAATTAGACAAACAAACCACTATATAGATCGGCAAACAAGATGATGAATGTATAGAACATATAAATAAAGAATATGAGTATGGAATGGTGTGGGAAACAAAGAAATCATTTGATGACATTTTTCCAATGTTCATTTTTTTTTTAAAGTTTAATGAGGTTTATCTATTTATAAGATAAACCAGTTTAATGAAAGCGAGATTAATAAATTTTCTATTCTTTCTCCGGAATTTAATATCCGTACTTGTTCCGGGTTTTATAATTTTATCACGAATTGACATGTGATGGACGAAGGAAACAAAATATAATCCAAGCAATCCTTCATTCTACCCTATAATTAGATGACAAATTTGCCGAAGTTGAGAAGCATGTATGGTGCACCATTCTCGTGAAAAATTAGGACAGTTGTTTTTACATTATTGGAGGAGATTTGAAAATAATCCAGCCAACGGACATTGAATCAACAAACATTGCCTTAAATATTTGTTAAATAATTTGAACCCATCTGTTTGAACCATCGTAAAACCAAAGGAACTAACGTTCTTTCCTGGACTTGAATCGTTTATACAACTTGACCCGGAGGAAAAACGATAAAAGAAGAAAGATTGAACTCTGTCGGTACATATCTTTTTGTCGAAAAACAGAACTTACTAAGGAAAAACGATAAAAGAAGAAAGATTGAACTCCAACTTACTAAGAACGCGTGATGTCAAATACAGGACGATGCTGATAGGGCCATCTGGTGCTTCAAGGAATCAGGATAAAGCAGGATTGTACATGTAGGCTAGCAACGTTTTGGATGCACATTTCCGAGATCAGATTATAATTCAAGGTACATGTTTAGGTTTAATTTAAAATAGCAGCTAAACATAAATAAATTTACATGAAAAGTAAAGCTTAAACTCAGCTTATACCCGACTTATACCAGGGCAGTATATAATTTATTGACCATTAAATTTCGAATACACGATATTTATTACTTCCTGAAGTAAATGTTCTTGTAAATGATAAAATCAATCACATCTTGTTTGTATTTGTACGTCAACCAAATCACACGACGGGCACCTGTTAACCGACGTTACGTCACATTCAAATCAAATCATTGATGTCATGTTCACGAAAACACCCCAAATAAACAAAACTGCATATAACATCAAGCATGTACATGTCGTACTAACAAACTTACCATCGAACGGAGTTATTCTTACATATTTATTTTAAATTCAAAATCGAGTACTGCTTGTAATGTTATATTTCAGTTAACTTTTCTGTTGCGTTCTCTAATATGTTTATTCGTTTGCTTTATTGCATTTCAACTTACTTTGCCTTTGTTTTACTTATACTTCCATATCGTACTTGCTAGCCTAGACAGCCTAGGCTGGTGCATGGAGTGACAGGTCAAATCACTGAGTCTGTCCGTCCGTCTTTGAACACTTTCAGATATTAAGAATTACCCGAATTGATCCAAACACCTTCAATAAATAAGTTCACACTGTCCTTATCTCCAAACCAGGTTTAATTACTTGTAAAGCTATTTTGATTTGTCCTGCATAGGGGGCTAGCTACATTTTATGTTTCCGGACGGCTTGACAGTATATTGAATAATAAAGATGATATCTTTGGATGATTTCCTGCATTTAACGTGCAGATCCTCTGACAAGCGACATAAGCGTACACAGTCACAACATGTCACGTTAGAATTTGTCCTGTGGGCATTGCCCCCCCCCCTCTTGTTGTCCTAGTTTATTTGAAATTGCAGATCAAATATTTTTATGGTTGTTGTGTATATGCATTTTCATTTTATACCATTTCGGCATCATTTGACGGCGTTTTGTCTGCCAAATTCCCATCTTTTCGTATGGCTCTCCAATCTTTTGATGTCATTTTAAACGTCTTACGAAATGTATTTAGGGGAAACCTTTGAAAATATATCATGTTTATTTTTAGTACCAAAACTGCATTAGACTGGGTCACAATTGTTAGAGCAACGTGGTTGATTATTTGTTTTGCCTTCGTGACGACAAATTTATTTTAAATGTATTTGTTGCAGCCATCAGTCGGGATCTCAAATGTTTTGTTCCCGGAAGCTTTAATGTGGTGACGAATTGAACAGGTTCATTTATATAATCATTTTCTTTGTTTGGAGACTTTGGCGTTTTTCGCCGACATTTGTGTTTCTACACGGACTGAGGTCTGGGACGGGAGACGGATGCTTGAAGCGTGTATGAACCGTTAAAGTGTTAAGCAAAGTTGGATACAGTGTGCATGTTAAAGGCGGGATTAGAGCTCATGAATGTGAATTTTTGTAAAACTTTTCATATATCATTTAGTCATGTTAGTGATAAATGTTTTTCGGTTTTTAGATTAATTTAGCTGTTTACTTGTTAAAGTTTTAAATTAGACAATGCCAAAATTTGGCCTTTTTGTTAGTATAAAATTATTTTCGTAGACTTTTATTCAATTTGTAAACTTTGTATTCTACATAGTTTTTCTTGATAGTCAATTGATTGCGTAAGTATGCTTGATATTACGATGATTACGGTCTAGTTTCTTATTATTCGAATGCCTTACTGTACATGTTGACAATTAAAATATTTAAGAATGCAGACACTAAACATTTACATGTACTCGTGCTTCTGAGATTGAAACTATAGGCATGTCGAATTAAACTAGTGGCTCAATAAGAAAACTTGTTGCATATATTTACTAATACAAAACATGTTTTAATCAGGGCATGATCACTTAACAACATGAACATTAAAATACAGTCACTAGATACGTTATGGAGATTCGTTCAGGCGATGATTGATAATTTATGTTGTTTAATTTTTCATACATTAAGAAATGCCTTGTTTTATCACACCTTATTAAACATGAACAGCCAAACAATACCTACTTAGGTGGGAAATACAGAGTTATATTTATGGTTTCTACTATATTGAATAATTCAATTATACGTTTACCTATGATGATGTGTCCCTTATTGGCCCTTATTCACCCAGATTGAAAGAATGGTAGATAAAGTGGGTCGGTTGGGTAAAGTGTGAGCGTGTATAGACACTCTCATTTGGCAATAAAAGGGGAAACACTAAATACAAATGACAACAAAGTTCCAGACAATAAATTTTGCTACGCCTGACGCGCGTTTCGTCTATTCAAGACTCATCAGAGGCGCTCTACCAAAAATATTGAAAATGCCTATCACTGTATGAATATGAAGAGCATAGAACAGTATAACCAAAAATACCAAACTTGGGAACCAAATTATTACTAAGATATTCAACCTATGTCTGGGGTAGGAAGAACCTTAGGGTTTAGACAATTTTGAAATTTAGACGGATAATTTAAAGCTTTGATGTATTCTCCAACTCAAAAGTGTTGGTGCCGGAGCGGGCTAACCTCGGGGAATTTAAACTCCACCAGCAGTGCTAACCTTCACGTGTGTTCGAAATACAAATGACAACAAAGTTCCAGACAATAAATTTTGCTACGCCTGACGCGCGTTTCGTCTATTCAAGACTCATCAGAGGCGCTCTACCAAAAATATTGAAAATGCCAATCACTGTATGAATATGAAGAGCATAGAACAGTATAACCAAAAATACCAAACTTGGGAACCAAATTATTACTAAGATATTCAACCTATGTCTGGGGTAGGAAGAACCTTAGGGTTTAGACAATTTTGAAATTTAGACGGATAATTTAAAGCTTTGATGTATTCTCCAACTCAAAAGTGTTGGTGCCGGAGCGGGCTAACCTCGGGGAATTTAAACTCCTAAAAGGGGAAACACTGTTTTGCTCCATAAATATCAATAAAAAATTTTCAACGCTTTACCGTTGAAATTTGGTCTAGATCATCTCATGCCTCCCATGAGTGGTCGGTTCTGATCTGTTTCCGGATTGAATTTGGCCAGTGCATACTAGAAATAAAATCCTTACTACAATTAAACAAAAGAAAGTGTGTCCCAAAAGGGGGCCGGGATGTATTTGAACGTGTATAGACACGCTCATTTGGCGATAAGGGGACACTATTCTTTCCTTAATTGTACGTCGGGTCATATTAATTATAACTTTCCAACGCTTTACCGTTGGAAGTTGGTCTAGACCATCTCATGCCTCCCATGAGTGGTCGGTTCTAATCTGTCACCAGATTGAATTTGGCCAGGGTATACAGTGCCTGAAATAGGAAAACCCAATCTGGTGGCCCATAGAAAATTTTTGGGCCAGTGTTCTTATATGTGTCAAAAATCTACTCGCAATTGGCCAGTGGGCAAGTGGCCATTTCAGGCACTGTGTATAATAAAAGTAAATCCATGGTAAATCTAAATCAAAAATAATATTAATTTTACTCCCATGATAAACCATGGGGTGACAAAATATGGGCTGGCGTACTGGAATATTGTGTCCCTCGTTCTCTCCAGGAACCTGAGAGGAATGTGAGCATCCATTGCCTACCAATGGTGCACAGATTTGTCCGTATATCCTTGTGATTGGCATTCTGTTTCCCTATCTTGTCAATTCCTCTCTTGCAGCTAGCTGTGGCCGTAATTAGCCATTTAATATGTTTGTCTCAATATTTATGCGCCAAATTATTGAGTCTTTAATTAATGAGGTTTATCTATTTATAAGATAAACCAGTTTAATGAAAGCGAGATTAATAAATTTTCTATTCTTTCTCCGGAATTTAATATCCGTACTTGTTCCGGGTTTTATAATTTTATTCACGAATTGACATGTGATGGACGAAGGAAACAAAATCCCTCCATCCTCCCCCTTTTTCACCGTCCAACATTTTTGCTGCTGTTGTTTTATTTTCTCTTTTCAGGCTCTTCAAATATGACAACAGGATCCCGAAGCTTCCGAGGATCTTACAATTTTGAGCTTAGAATCGACAAATCTACAAATTTGCGGACGATGCAGTTTGAAATACTCTTGGATTTTACAAAAATGCCCGTGTCAATGTTCATTTTGCTAGTATTTGAATGACTTTTTAAAAATGTTACTCAATATATATTTATTATTTTCTACCTGCATATCGCGAGTATACCAAATACAGACTTTTTAAAGTTCTAAGTTATCAGTTTACATTCAATTTTTAATTAATTTTTGTGATTGTGTGTATATGCTTAATTATTTTTAATAAAAATTCCTGTCACAGTCTACTATAGGGCGGAATTTGGCAAGATAAGGGGACACTATTCTTTCCTTAATTGTACGTCGGGTCATATTAATTATAACTTTCCAACGCTTTACCGTTGGAAGTTGGTCTAGACCATCTCATGCCTCCCATGAGTGGTCGGTTCTAATCTGTCACCAGATTGAATTTGGCCAGGGTATACAGTGCCTGAAATAGGAAAACCCAATCTGGTGGCCCATAGAAAATTTTTGGGCCAGTGTTCTTATATGTGTCAAAAATCTACTCGCAATTGGCCAGTGGGCAAGTGGCCATTTCAGGCACTGTGTATAATAAAAGTAAATCCATGGTAAATCTAAATCAAAAATAATATTAATTTTACTCCCATGATAAACCATGGGGTGACAAAATATGGGCTGGCGTACTGGAATATTGTGTCCCTCGTTCTCTCCAGGAACCTGAGAGGAATGTGAGCATCCATTGCCTACCAATGGTGCACAGATTTGTCCGTATATCCTTGTGATTGGCATTCTGTTTCCCTATCTTGTCAATTCCTCTCTTGCAGCTAGCTGTGGCCGTAATTAGCCATTTAATATGTTTGTCTCAATATTTATGCGCCAAATTATTGAGTCTTTAATTAATTGTTCAGAGTTCAACTCCCTACACAGGCAAAAATGAGGACTGCGTTAAACATGCGTTTGGCGTACGTTAAACGCATGTCATCCGACGCATATTTAATTTGCGTTTCTAACCGCGTACGTTTGATGCAAGTTAACAATTTATCTTGGCAAATTTTCATTTCATAATTAAACACACTAAATAAATAACTCACTAGTTTCATACATTTTAGGAAACTATACCTCTGACGTATGGAAAACGTATGTTTGACGCACGTTTAAAAAACGTAAGTCTGACGTATGTTTTGACAATTATTTGACGTATGTTTTCCGTACGGCGGTTAGAAACATATGTTTAACGTACGTTTATACACTACGTCAGACGCACGTTTTTATAAATGTACGTCAGACGTATGTCTAAATTTTGCCTGTGTAACAAACAGACAAAAACTTTCACTAACCCTCTGCTTTAATTCGATTTCCTTTATTATCTCTTACCCACCATTTTATCTCCAAGACATACATGACATAGTTACATCCAGTTTATCTTCATTTACTGCATCTTGACCTCAGATTGGGCTAATCAGTAAAACTTAACAATTTTATCTTTGTTTTATAAAAATATCATTTGTCCGACGCCAGGAAAAAATGTCAAAGTTTTCTTTCAACCAAATGGGTGTTAACCCAGAACGCTGTAAGTTTTTATCCCTAAATTGTTTCTTTTGATAGATAATATCTTACTTTAATGACTCCTATTTCTCAGTTGATGGACCTCAATGTTATTTTTCGTATTTTGTAATCGAAAGGACAACGTCTTTAAAATTAACCCGATCGATACTTATTTTCGATCCGGATTTTGATTCTGTTCTGACATCATGTCTTCACGAAAATTTGTATTTTAGGAGTAAGTATGATGTGAGCAACAACTTTATAAATAAATACATACAGATGTTTTACATATATTTTTCACATTTAAAAATGTCTTTGATTTTAGACATTGTTTATGTTAAAATAGGCAGTGCTAGCCGTTATTTCAAATGCAGTCCTGCTCCCTAAAAATATATTTTTTTCACATTTTATAATAGTAATGCAATGTGATTCATTTGTAATTCAGATAAAATTCATTGACTTATCATTATATGTTATGCAAAAAATGGTGTATTACACATCCGGAGCACCTGAGTTCACTCTCGTTTCGACTTGAGTTCGCGTTGCTGAATACGGTTTTGTTGTTTTGTGTGTGTGTGTGTTTAATGTAGTTATGTGGTTTGTTGTGTGATGATTTTTTGTGTGCCGGTTTTGTCTTTGTCTTTACGGTTTTATGATACTGATTACCCCTTTGGTACACCTTTGCTTCTTTCACACATTACATAGAATTACTTGAAAAAATAAAATGCATTCCAATGCGTTTCCATAACACATTTGCATTACCCCTTGCCTGCCGTTCACAAGAAGAGCTTAATTTAAGGTCACTTGGGTACTATACGGGGTTATCAATGTTACTTATATGCATGAGCAAATTAATACACCTGGATAATTTTGCATTAAGGGTGTTTCATTTTAAAGAGCTGTCTATTTCAAACATAATTGAAGGTCAATGCAATATTACAGATGAGACCAAACCTAGCCTGTACAAAAGTGAACTTAGAGCAGATCTGTGGTTCACTTTTCTGGTCTGGTTTAGTTCTTTTGACCAAACAAAATAGCAGACCTAGGTCCTTTTTTCTGGTTTGGTTGGGTTGGAAAGCAGCCAAAACCTCACCACAAGTCTGGTTCAGTCAACATTCTGGTCTCGTCTGCTTTCAATAGTGAACCAGGAGTGGACCAGACCTAAAGCGGACCAGACCTAAGTTTGGTCTGCTCTAAGTATGGTTTGCTTTTATAAGTGAATCAAGACTTGACAAGACACAGAGCGGACCAGACCTAAGTCTGGTCTGCTCTAAGTCTGGTGTGCTTTTAATAGTGAACCAAGAATGGACCAGACCTAGACCGGACCAGACCTAAGTTTGGTCTGCTCTAAGTCTGGTCTTCTCAAGGAATGGTTAGGTCTGCAGAGGACAGAGTGAACCAGACCTCGGGCAAAGTTTGCTTTAGGAGTGAACTTGAGAGCAGACCTAGGTTCACTCAAACCGAACCAGACCAGAAAAAAGCAGACCTGGACCAGACTTTTGGTCCGCTTTATAAGTCTGGTTCGCATACAGGTAAGGTTAGGACCCATCTATATATTTCACGGTCTTGACTTGGTACAGGCATTTCAAAATAATCCCATGTATGGCGAAACAATAAATGCAATTTTAGTGTTTAATGTATGAAATATTTGTCGTAGATGCCTTACAATCAGAGCTTGACAAAACGAAAAAACGTGTAGCAGACATGATGTCTGGTCTCTACAAAGACCTTAGTGACATCGGTGGAATCATAGGAGGAGTTGACAGCAAGGTTCGTCTTGGAATTTACAAAAAAAGATTACGACTTTCCCACCAAATCAACCCACGGAAAGCACACATTTATAGATATGACCATCCTCAAGAAATCGAATTATTTATGTATTTGTTGGATTTTCCTGGCAAAGGGGCAAAGTATTCTCCCTTCCTTGGGGCATGTTATTATTTACTGGAACAATCGTAGAAATGTGGAATTAATGCACAAAATCGAAGATCAACATAAAGAGAAAAAGCAGTGAATGTTAAAGTTATCAATGTTATACCCTAAACAAACTTAAAGCTTGTGATAAACAAAATTATCAAACATTCACTACAGGAAAATCCCTGAAACAGTATAATAAACAACGCATCATCTGCGATTCATGAAATTAAATATGCAACAAAACAAGATAGTAAAATACAAATTTCAAATAGACATACAAATATTCAATACATTTATATGTACAAGCACTGGTATTGAAAAGATGCTGCAGATGAGATAATAACATTAAAATATGCATATACAGCACTACCAAATTATTGGATTTGGCTTTTCATGTTCAAACGTTTTAAAAACTTTTCATTCAGAAATATTTTGATTCAATTACTGCTGATGAGTGATAACTCCTTGAAAAATGCATTTACAGCATTACCAAATTAACCATTTTTATATTTGTTTTGGTATTTGTATCATCAAATAGTATTTTCAAAATAAAAGTACAAAACATGTCTTGTAACTCATATCTCATGAACTTTCTTTGTAATTTCAGCCTAAGTTTGGTCTATCTGGGAAACTAGAAGAAGATTATAAGGTTGCCAGACTGTACTTCTCAAGGATGAAGTCAGAGGTCAGATCTTTTATAACCAGGTCACAGAACATCGAGACCAGTAGTAAAGAGTTCTGCAAGAAAGTTAACACTGCTGAGAAGGAACTGTCTGGCTGCCAGCTTACTAATGAACAGGTATGGTGTAGGACGCATTTAGTTGAGTAAGTACGTACAGTTACTGTGATAGTATTACAGTTTCAATTTTTGTGGGTCAGGCAAATATAAAACACCAATGCTAAAAACTACAGTCAGTTTAATCACATTTTATTAAAATGCATAATCTTTTTAAAAACCCTAATGACTTATATGGCAAGGGAATATGACGCATATACCTGTATTCATAGTCTAACAAAAATTCTATAAAGAAAACTTCTTTGCTTCAAAGTTTATCATATCCAGTGTTTCATTGCCAGCATAAGGCAAAGATGCTATCATTAAATGAAATCATCAAAGTTATTGTAAAAAAGAACAGACTTCTTCAAGAAAATGAAGACTCGCTAAATAAAGAAATTGCTAAACTAAGAGCACAAGGTTGGTGTCGAATAAAAATTAAAAACAATCAAAACAAGGAAATCAGTATCGGCTGTTTCATTCAAAAACAAAATACCATGCAGATGGCAGCAGGTTTTAGAAACTACATATAGAGGAATTTCCTTTTACAAGTTTGTACAAATTAATTGTAAAATATTCTGTGCGATTGATTGAAACACATGCAACTACTAAAATGATTGTCAAAATTATGAACTCAATAAAGCAATAAAAAATATTTATACGTATTTCTATGGCAATCTTTTATTTTATTTTCACCAAGATTACACAAAGTGAAAAGCTGATAATAAAATAGCCTTAGATTGCAAGGGGCTATATTTTTGAAACACTTTCAGCCACAACCTAATAGACTCTGTCAATATTTGCTCACCTACTTCCTGTTAAATTTGACCATTTTTGTTAATGACCCATTTTAAAATTCATATATATTATCAGAACAAATCCATATCAACTGAGAAGGAGAAGGTCGACTCAGAAGCTGATATGAAAGATGCCCTTGAACAACAGATGGAACTTCATCGAGAGAGCCATCAGAAACAACTCTCTGCTCTCAGAGATGAGATTGACAATAAACATGGTCTAATCGATCAACTAAAAGAGTAAGTGATGCTTATTTTGAATTATATGGGACCTGTGTTGCATGTGTTTTATAGATAAATTTCTGGTTTTTTTTCAATAGAAGGGTTTTTATTTCTTCCTTTTTGGCATTGGTAATGGTTAAAATTTCACTAGGACGGTAAAATATGTAACACTGCATTCGATTACAAGCTGATCAAGCTTTACCTCACGCCTCAAATATAACGGAAAGGGTAACAGTTTTTGATTGTTGTGACACACCATTACACGTTTCTAAAAACTCTCGAATGTCCTGGGTCATACTATACCATTTTTCTTGATCTTCATCGTCTTAACACTTCCCTGATGACCCACTAAAGAAATTCATTTATGTCATATGATTTGAAAGACTATGATAATTATTTCATTGTAATATACGAATAACTAAACGGGTATATAAACGGTTGATTTGGTTATGTTGTATATCTATTTCAATGAGTGACCTCTCATCAGCAGCATTTGAATCAAATCATGGGAAAACCAAATACCAAAGTATTGAGTGAAAAGTACTCAAAGCCAAAAGGTTCGAACAGGGAAGCCAAATCCAGCACTGAAGATTTCGACCATGTGCAGTACAAGGGAAGACACCTGGTGTTTTTAAACAATTTAGAATTCCTTAAAGGGAAATTTCAAAAGCAAAAAAAAATATAAGAAATTTATTGTTAAATTCGTGTAAAACAAGTCTTACAACCAGGTTTGTGATTACCCTTCGGGACTTCTGGCCCACCAGAAATTGTGAAAGAAACAAAAGTTGTTGATATGAAAATCAGGAAATTCACTGTTTCTATAGGTCTCCATTTGTTGATGAGTTTTATTGCTAAAAGCATAAAGCTGACAATGTGTACAGTGTAAATTCTTATTTTCATGTAAAAAATTTCTAGTTTTTAATAAAAATCGATGTTATTTATTCTCGTGTAAAACTTTAAATCTAACAACACTTTCTATCCTCACTAAATATTTCACTACATTTTAATTTTGCGTCCCGGTGTGTGGAAAATGAAGCAAAAATTAATTTTCTTTGAAAAAGAACACTTAAGGTGGTTCTGGAGTATAACACGGAGCATCTTTTTCAGACATCTTGCAAAGTTTTAGTCTGCATATCAATTAAAATGGCCTAAAATACTTCAAGAGATGTAAAATTTAATTCTTTATTTTATTTTATGAATGAAATAAATTAAACATAAATATTTAAAAAGAAATTAAGTTTTTTCTGAAAACTTCTATTATCAGGGGAGATAATTTGCGGGAAACTTTATGACAAATTTTTATATAGAAATGTGTAGGAAAAATTATTTTTTCTTAAATATCTAAAAAAGAAGGTCCGTGACCCCAAGTTTTTATTATGTTTTTCAAAAGATAGTATATGTGGCTTGTCATTTGTGAAATATAACTAAAATCTGATGGGTTTCCAGCTCACAGTGATGCTAAATAACTCTTTTCCCTTTGCAATCTATTGAAAACAGAACTGTAGGCCCACCAACTTTGCAAGGTCATGAATCTGTAGAAAGGTTCGTGACCCCCAATTATTTTTGCATTTTTTAAATGTTAGTTTATCAAAGTATAATTCTGCAAAATTTAACAAAAATCTGATGGGTTTTTCTTATACCCCCGAACCACCTTAACTGTATAACATTATTATTTTATTTTTAAATATTTACTTCAGACAAAATCAGAGTTTGTCCTTGGCTTTGGATAAACTACAAGTCGACTTTGACAAATTAAAGGCAGAAGAGTCAGAAAAGACTGCCAAGTTGAATGAGCTAACCTTACAGATCGACAGGAAAGAGCAGGCTAGACAGGATCTTAAAGAAATGGAAGAAACTGTTGTTTGTATTTTTATGTCTTTTGACAAGTTTATAAAAAGCAGAGATACCAATGAGGCATAAAAATGTCAAAAGAATAAGGGGCAAAGACGAAACCAGCGAACAAAAACAAGAACAGCGCTAAAAAATAGAAAACACAAAAAGACAGAATTTTTATAACAACAAACATTAAAGAAGCCGTAAAGATATTGAACTCAGGTGCTCTGGAAGAGTAAGCAGATTATGTTTGCTTACTCACACCCGTCACGCTATTATTATTCAACCGAATTCATTATTGCTAATGATCCATTTATTTGACAATCACATGGTCATTTCTTTGAAGTAACAACTGATAAAATTTTCATCAAAATTATGCTAAATTCAGTACGACCTATCTCGATAAATTTGTGTATTTCTTTGTTCTAGTATCTGGTTTTTTTTTCACAAGGAGTACTTGAAGTGCATATCGTAAAGATACTTAACACAAGCCGGTAATATTATTATACCCCGCTTCGAAGGAGAGGGGGTATATTGGTTTACCTCTGTCTGTCCGTTCGTCCGTCCTTCCGTCCGCAACATAACTTTCGTAACAGTGTTCTCGGCAACTACTGATCACAGTGACTTGAAATTTAATATGTGACTTTTTTACGGTCTCTTGTATCGCGAGTATTGATTTCAGATCTGACGTATTACTACTTCCTGTTCACCGACTTAGTCAAATTTGGATGTTAGTGGTCAATGATTGAAAATTTTCCTAGTAACAGTTTTCTCGGCAACTACTGATCACAGTAACTTGAAATTTTGTGTGCAACTTTTTGACGGTCTCTTGTATCGCGAGTATCGATTTCAGGTCTGGTGTATAACTACTTCCTGTTAACCGACTTAGTCAAAGTTCAACGTTAGTGATCAATGATTGGAAAAAATTCGACATTAGTGGTCTACTTATCACAGTGACTTATTTTTTTTCTAATATTCTTTTTTTATGGAAACTATTATAACTTTTTTATACCCCCGGGGGGGCTGCTTCGAAGAAGAGGGGGTATACTGGTTTACCTCTGATCGTACCTCCTTCCGTCCACAACATAACTTTCATAATAGTTTTCTCAGCAACTACAGTGACTTGAAATTTGGTATATGAGTTCAGTGTGAGGTCCTCTATTGCAAATACCGAAATTAGGTCTGTCGGGTTTACCGACTTACCGACAATTTTCAACATTACTCGTCAATTTTTGATAATTTTCGTAACATTTTTCTCAGCAACTACATATCATAGTGACTTGAAATTTGGTATATGAGTTCAGCCATTTAACGAAAAAAATATCATCATATACATGTGCCAGATTTTAGAACAAATCCACCCTACTCTTTCAATGCCCAAAAAGGCCATTTGTGATGAACTATGGTTTCATTTTTGCAGATGACATTATGCAAATTTCCCTTATACAAACTATGACGCCCTTGAAGAAACCATGACAAAATCCCATTACCAAACATTATACGATATGACACATTACTGCCTGTCACCCTGTGAACTTAGGTCTTTTTGAAAATGTAAACTGTTTGTAAGTATCTTGATGAAAATGAACAAAAACCTAATTATATGTACCTACGCATAACATTGGACTTTCATTTGCCCTTTCGGACTTTGACATTCGGATGCATGGCCCATTGGTACCTCTGCTTGCGAAGTGACACCAATCGGTCATTCGCGTGTCGAAAGTACGAAAGAGCAACGACAACACCGGTTAACACAGAAAGAACAGCACGAAGAAACACAAAACACAAAATCAACCGAACGGAAATGAGCAACACGAACACGAAGTAGTAACAAGAGTGAACTCATTAGAAATTGGTCCAGATTCATTCTTGGTGGCTAAATGCTAGATTTCACTCTGTCACCTTCATTGAGTGTCATTTTTATTTCAAGAATCGAAGGCCTAAATAGACTTCTAATGAGTTTGACAGTGTTGTGGAGAGGCGAAGCATGTTTTTATTGGCATTTGTACAAACACAATTTAGATTTTTACAGGCCAAAGAATTACAGACTCTTCATAACCTAAGAAAATCATTTGTACAAGATCTTCAAAATAGAATCAAAGAGGTGAGTGGAAAATAAACAAAAAAGTTTTCTTTCATATAGATCTTTAAAAATATACATGTACTAAGCTTAATTTGAGTGGTTCATTCATTCAAGATTTAGTTTAAGCATATTTATCATTCCTGTATTTTTTTGGTGTGTTACTCCTACAAGCACCCTGCTTTGATCTTTTGTACTCTTTTGCCAAACTAGACCTGGTCCAGAGAGACAAAAAATTAATAGAATTCATTGGAAAAATGTAAGAAAGGGAGATAACTCTTAAAATTGTCAATAATTTCAATAGAAACCATTGTAAAAAAATAGCAAAATTTCTCTCAGGACAAGGCAGTTATGGGCAAATTGTTATTCATTTCTTATTTTATATACTTTGAACTATATTTCGTTAAAAATAAACCACTGTAGCCTTTATATCGATGAATTACTTTTCTTCAACTTTGCATGATTCTTAGGTGGACTAAAAATATTATGTGAATCCCTCTCCAGATAGCAGGTTACGAGGCTGGCATTTGTAGCGGTCCCCATTAAGCTTACTTCTACCGAACTCTTGGTGTTATTAGCCCGACGAGTTAACAACTACACCACTGGCTCTCTTGAGATTTAAATGATTATTAATTTTGTTAAATACATATTCCTGCAATTAAAAAAATATAAATGTATTTTGTACTCAAAAAATAGCAACTGTAAAGAGGGTTAAAACAAATTTTAGGTAGTGAAGTTTAAAACTCAATATAAATAAATCAATCCGTTTAATTCCAAGATTCGAAATGGTAAATCCCTTTCCATTTATAGTCAAAAATGGAGAAAGATAATGAAGAAGATGATGACATTGGAGGAAATGTCGCCCAGAGACAAAAGATTTCATTCTTGAAAAACAACCTGGAACAACTAACCAGGGTCCATAAACAGTTGGTCCGAGACAATTCCGATCTCAGATGTGAATTGCCCAAGATGGAGAAACGTCTCAGAGCCACCTTTGAGAGAGTTAAGTCCCTTGAAGTTGCTCTGAAGGAGGCTAAAGAAGGAGCTTTGAGAGATAGGAAGAGGTTTGAATCGTAGCTATTTTTTTTCACAAGAAATTTGTTTGGCTGGTGTAATTAATTTGAAAAAAAATTTAAACCTAGGAAAAAACATTAAATCAAAGTGAAAAAATTATGTTGCTTTGTAAAATAACGTTTCTTTAGAAAGTCACTATTTAGAAAAATAATATGTATTAAATTGTAAACGACCAATTTTTATTAAAGATAAACCGTTCATTTGTTGAAAAATTCTTCTGGTAGATCACATTTGAACTTGTAGTAGAAAAGAAATCTAACCTATGGAACAGTTGAAATGTGTAATCCAAAGCTTACAAAGCACAAAAAAGATACTACTAAAAATATGGTCTTTAAAATACCGACATGAATACAGGTGTCCGAAAGCAAGCAAAATACTCTTTTAGATAAAGTCCTGCCCGTCCACACTTCCACTTCTCTATTTCTCTTTGGACCATCGGGTCATGTTATCAAGGGTGATCAAAAGATAATTGAGAACGATTTATTACAAGATAGAGTCTCCAATGGCCCTAAATTCAGGGAGCGACAGCGTATAAAATTGAATCATAACTTTAAGATCATCGTAAAAGAAATGGCAAACTGTGTCAGAGACTTGATAAAGCAATTTTTCTGCTAATGGTGCATACACTCTGACTTCATTTGACAAAAATGAACTCATTGCCAACCATTACTCTCTAATATCCTCCTTAGATATTCATTTCAAGAAGAAACATGAAGAGTTATTATATCTGTACTGGATACCTAAACTTCACTAAAATCCGTACAAAGAAAGGTATATATCTTGATCTTCATCTTGTTCGACTATAGAGCCGTCCGTTCAACCTACCAAGATCTTTTTTTGCTGTGAAAAACGGACATTAAGACTACCATGGTTCTATTTATCTATTTATAATCGAAGTGGAATCAATAACATGTGCATTGTAAAGAACTCAACAGATTAGTTAGATTTAAAACCTGGCCATTTTCTGAGTTTTTTAAAAACTTTGTTCTTTGTTCATCACATTTTTCAACAATAAATTGGCAGTTTAATGAGCACAAATTGTGCTCATCTCTTCGAAGCCTTGTTTTTATACTTTACAAGACTGAAGTTTTTCAGGAAATCGTTTAGAACATGAAGATAAGAGAGACAAGCTCCTTTCATTTCACTTTAAGATATATCGATAATATCCTCTCTGCTAACAACACTTCGTTTGGTAGATGGATCTCTTTGGTATGTTCTTCATAGTTAGATATTGAAGAAACTTCCAAATTCAATTGCGTCACTTCATTCTTGGACTTGCATCTCAAATATGACCAGAGTGGTCATCTCAATAACAAAATACGATTTAAGAGACGACTTTAATATTAAATTCATTAATTTTCCTAACATTGACAGTAACATATCTACATCGCCTGAATAAGGTGTTTATACATGTATTTCACAGCTTATACGATATGCCAAGGCTTGTACAATTTTGTTTCATTTTTCTTTACGACACTACTGTCTTGGTTGCCGACTTTTACACCAAAAGTATATAAAAATACGTCTCATACGGTCTGAAAAAAATCATTTTTTGTTTAAAGCCACTGGTGGAAAAAATCAAAATGATATTTAACGTGATGGTTAGTGATTGTTTTGATTAGTGTTTTGCTTATTGTTGTTCGCAGATGATTACCTTGTGATCCCCTCTATCTCTCTCCAACTGTTTTGTGGTTTCTGTAACTATCAAACCATTAGATCGCAATGGAAGAGGGAAGTTTGTCGCGCCATTAAACCTAGTTTAACCCGAAATTTCATTTGAAATGCCTGTAACAAGTCAGGACTATTGCATTCTTAAAATTTTGCCTGTGTTTAATTCTTTTGCTCTTATCTCTTGGATATTGAGATTGATCCTCCAGGTTCCATAATTTCGTCATTACTTTTTTATTTTATAAATAAAGTTTATGAAACATTTTTGTTCACTTGGCGATAAACCTGTTGTTCATAAAGAAATATTTATTCTAGGTTTCTCGTTTCGTGGCTGATAAAGCTTTGCCTTTATCTTCCAAGTCTAATAAAGCTTTATCACGCGTGCTTACTGTAATCTATCTCACCCTCATCCGCCAATCCGCGGAAATCTGACGTCATTCCTGAAATAACGGAAATATGCAGCTTTTATGATATCATATTCTGTAAGAGACAACATTATTGGCGACTATAAAATGGACATACAACAAGATAAACCTTATGCGGTGGATTACGACATATTTATACCCTGAAGCTCGGTTTCAAAGCTCTCTTGTCTAATTGTTAAAGTATATTATGATAGATTCATATTTCCATGTCTTATTTTAAAAGTTACCATTTATCAGACCTCGGTCATTTATCATCGCTCACGTCTCGGACTGAGAAAAATTAACTAGTGCTGATAAACCGTAAGGTATAAAATAAGCTAGATGCATATTTTTCACTCTATATGTCTAAATCATTGCTTCATAAATCAGAAATTGTATTAGGTATTTTTCAATGCTTTATCATTATAGATACCAACATGAGGTCGATAGAATTAAAGAAGCCGTTAGACAAAAGAACCTGGCAAGGAGGGGACATGCCGCTCAGATTGGTAAGTCATAAGCGGAGGATGGATCTGTGAAATTACTATGGATTCATTTATTTTCTTGTGAATCAATTTTTCATGGCTTCTAAAATATCAATCCAATGATACCCATAGCTTTCCGTTTGCAGGTGTCGGCGTCCGCATCCAATGTTAAGGTCCAAACCCAGTTACTAACATATGCCACATTTACCATATTGTAAGGTACAGTTGAGATCTGTTCTAAGATTTCTACTCATGGGCTCTGCTGACAAAGTGGACTTGCAGGTGGCATCTTTCATGACTTCAGGGGTATTATCATTGATGAGTTCCAACTAAAAGATTTTCTGTTACTGTTTTTCCCGAACTATTTTAAAAGTTATAAATTTTGTCTTATCTGCGACGAATGGTCGAGTAAGGCGAAACCATGGTAAGTATTACGTGCTGGCGGCGACGGCGGCGTAAACTTTTTGTGACACTTTTGTGTAAAAGTAGATACTTGAAAAGTATATTAGTTACGAATCTAAAAGTAAGTATACCGACAATTTGGGTAATGTTCTAGTTGTTGTTTAACACCATGTGATTGGTACCCTGTTTTGACGCTTTAATGACTCTGTAAACTATGGTCTGGTGCAAAGAATGTTGTCCTAGGCGATTTTTATTGTACATTAAACAAAGAACTAGACCGTAAATACATGCCCAGAAGCGACGGTATTGGCACATAGGAACTAAAAAAAGTTATAAAGGAACACCATCTAAATGACGCGTGGCGAATGCGTTACCCTAATGAGAAACAGGATACATTTAGTAGAGGTAACTCTTTATCGCGTATTGGCAACTTCTTTATTAGTGGCGAGTTACAGTTTATTGTAAATCAGTCAAAACTTGTTCATTTTCCATATAGTGAACACGATAGGGTGTTCGCAAAATTAAATCTATTAGAACCTGAACGTGGATCAAGTATGTGGAAATTGAACGTTTCGGTGATCCAATCTGAAGTTTATTTTTGTCGATGAAATAAAGGAGAGTGAAAAAAATTTGACGATAGTCAAAACTGTGAACGGAGATTTTAAGGAAGGCTACGCTGCAATCCTTAACGCACAGTTGGCTTTCTACAAATCTCTGAGAATGAAGCGGCAAAATCATTGCTTCAGAATGTTGACAAAAATTAAGTGGTAACGAAAAGTATGATTGTGAAAAAGAAACTGTAACCTTGGAAGAAATTTTAAACGCGGTTCGTAAATTCAAACAGGAAAAGTCAACTGGGGAGGATGAATTTGTCAGTGAATTTGATCAATTATATTGGTATATTATCGGGGAAGACTTCACAAAAGTAGTGAATGACATTATGAATAAAATGCGATTCTCAGTATAGAAGAGTAATTACTCTAATGCTAAAATCTGGGGAACGGGGGGATATCAAGATGTGACGTCCAATTACTTTGCTAAATTCTGATAACATGAATATATCAAAAGTATTACCAGAAAGACTAAAACATGTTTTACCAAATATCATAGCACTGATCAAAAGGGATTTGTTAAGAAGAGCTATATTTTTACTGTCTGGAACTTTGTTGTTATTTTTATTTCGAACACACGTGAAGGTTAGCTCTGTTGGTGGAGTTTTAATTCCCCGAGGTTAGCCCGCTCCGGCACCAACACTTTTGTGTTGGAGAACACATCAAAGCTTTAAATTATTCGTTTGAATTTTAAAATTGTCTAAGCCCTAAGGTTCTTCCTACCCTAGACATAGGTTGATCATCTTAGTAATAATTTGGTTCCCCCGTTTGGTATTTTTGGTTTGATTGTTCTATGCTCTTCATAATCATATAGTATTTGGTATTTTCAATGTTTTTGGTAGAGCGCCTCTGATGAGTCTTCAATAGACGAAACGCGGGTCAGGCGTAGCTAAATTTACTGTCTGTAACTTTGTTGTTATTTTTATTTTAGGGCAGCATATTGCTACAAGATATAATCGACTTTACTAATATTGAAGATCAAGAAGGTTCAGTTATATTTCTTGACTAGCAAAAAGCATTTGATGTAGTTGAATAGGAATTTATTGAACATTGTATGTGAAAATTCGATTTCGTTGATAAGTTTAGGGGTTTTGTATTTATGCCTTTTTAAAAACGGGAAGACATACATACAAACTTATGGTATTGTATCAATATACATCGGAATATTCCGCTCTGTTCGACAAAGATGTCTGATTGCGCCTTCGCTCTATATTTTACAGGCTGAACCGTTTGTTGTAACGATTCGGAACAATGCAATTATCGAAACCTTTAGTCTCCCTTCCAGAAAGAACAATATTTGAGGCTAAATTAAATATGTTTGCTGACGATGTGCAGCTTTTTAATAAGAAGAAACAGTCGATCTAACAAACGTACCTTCGAAGTTTTAGAAACGTACGGAAAAGCTATCGGCGCATGGATGAAAATGAACAAAACTGTCGGTATGTTTTTAGGCAGATGGAAAAACAAAAAACAGAAATATAATATAATTAAATAGAAAAAGCAGCCTGTTAAAGCGCTTGGGGTTCAACGTGTGTATAGTGTTAACAGTGATCGCATTTGGATAGATACATTAATAAAATAACAGTTGTATTGAAGTCTTGAATTTGATTTTTATGAGCAGCTATGATGAAATTTGAAATAAAAAGCCAGGATGCCTTAAGTCATTAAATATTAAGGCAGCACATTTACAGTGCTTGGAATTGAAAAAGCAGGATTGTGTTTTAAGCTGCAAAATTAATATAAATGTAATCAGAATCAGAAATTTTATTGGAATATAAGAATAAAATATAAATAAAGTAGTGCATACTTAAATAAAATCCTGTCTAATATGCTCTTATTCTTCGAAAATAACAAGCTAAAGCAGGATGAAAAAAATATCCATAAAATCAAATAGTCAATCCATTACCTAGAAAAGGAGAAAGATTAAGGAGTGCATATTGTTCTTCATTTGTGTTCAACTTGAACACAAAACTAAAAACGTTTGTAATATTACCTTCCAAAAAGGGGACTGAGTAGGTGTACCCCCCTCCCTTAGTACATGCCTGGGAGGTTTTAGCAGCTCCATATCAATTTGTCATCTAAAGTCGCCTTTTCTCGTTGTGAAAATAGTAGCCTGTACTGTACACACTCCAGTTTTGACTTTTGGGATATTGTTACTTTGAATGTTATAACGCTCCCCAAGGGAGCGATAATGGAAGAAATGTCAATATTTAAGTCAAGTTGTACTATGAGCTGAATTTTCCTTCAAAGCCCAGTTTAGCAAGCTTGTTGTCCCGAACTTTACATCTTTTTAACGCTTTTTCTTTGAAAATTTTAGAGGTCATTAAACGCAGGCGTGACCCACAGGAAAAGCTAGTTTCTTTTTTTTTATATTCGAACAAAAAAAAAAAGATAAAATTAATGGAAAGTTCGGGGGCGTTACAGGTTTAACCTCATTTTATTTATTATTTACATGTACATGTACAGTACATGACAAGATTTCACCATGGCCTTCCATGAATTGGCATGTCCTTGACACTCTCAAAAAAGTTTTAAAGCAATTTATTATAATAAAAAGTATTATTATCAGTCATGCATTAATAATTTTAATACAAGATATCGTAAGAATTAACAAAGTAATGCACTTTTAAGAACAAGTGTTGATCAAGTGTATTGTTGTTTCGAACTGGAAGTAGCATTTTGCAAATCAATCCCAGAATCCCCAGAACACAAATGCTAGCTTCAGCTGTTTTTATCAATTACACCAATTTAATCTAAAGAGAATTTTTTTGCCCCAATAATTTCTATACAGTTATTATTTTCCATTGACTTTTTGTGTGCCTTTAGAGCTTTATTCGGATTTTGTTTGACCTACAAATAATACACCGTAACAACGGATTCAATATGGCGACGTGTTTACATGACAATTGACTTACTCAATGACGTCATCTATAACAGCATGACACTTTTACAACGTGATTAATGTGGAAAATGTTTACATGACGGCGAATAGTGAACAGAGAATGATAAAAACTGACACGGAAAACCTTCAAAACCTGGCGGAATAAATGTTGCATAAATTTTGTTTGTTTGCAGGAAACGCAAAATTCTCTGACAGGGAAATAAAATCACAGAATCTGTAAAGGGGAGTTATTTTGTCCCGACCAAATGTTGTCCCTTAATATTTATATTTGCACAAATCAATCAAGTTTGAATAATCATTGATCCAATGTATTTTTAACAAGAATGCAAATGTCATGATTTAGGGGGGTGCTTGCACTTAAGTACATTTTGTACATTAATAAAAATTCTTTGAAACTTTCGATGCTTGTTTAGTTTGAATAAGAAAGCATGGCTTTCATCATTGACATTATTTTAATGTATTTTTTATTAGAAAGATCTATGAGCAGTTGACTTCTTCCGATTTAAGGCTAAAGCCTACTCCATATTTAAACAATAACAGAAGCAGTCACGTGTATGAAAAAAACAAAACATAGGACCAATACAATTATTTTTCATCATTTGTTTTTCAATGCGATCGATTTATAATTTAAGAGTGTGTTTCGAGGTGTTCTGAGGACGTTACAATCAGTATGCTTACCTGACTAATCCATAAAATCTACTAGTATTATTTCTCTAGAATGACCAGTTGATTAATCGAATAACCTCTAGTCGAAAATGCACGGATGCATGTCAGAAATTAGATAACTCTAATGCATTATTTTTCAAAAAAATGTATTAAATCATGTATAGTGAGTCAATACAAAGAATTCATAAATAACAAAACGTTAATTTTTTGTTGATATTCTATGACAGTATTTTCAGATTTTCCCATAGTGCAGTAATCACACAAACCATATTGTCTGTCTACTTTCACTTAAACGAATTTTACACTGATCTCAAAAGAATGCAAATAACAGATTTATAACAAGAAAATAGCAATGGTACATGAAATAAAAAGATATGCACTGATCTAATTTTCATCCCCAAACTCTAATTAAGGTGCATGAGATCGAGATCAAATAGAAATCGCCAATAAATATCTCATCACATATTTCGAGAAAATGGACGTCGCCATTTTGAAAGGGTGGTATTATATTTTCAATAATATCACGCTTATGACACTCTTTTAAAAAAAATCTAAGATTGGGACGAACTCCAAAGTACATTTATTTATAAAATTTCGCTAAAATTTGGTAAATTTTGCAAAATTTGTGTGTTTTAAAATCATCTGGGGCAAGTGTGAAAAGCAAGAAATTTTTTTTTTTTGAATTCAAATGATAAATAAGTAATCTATCGAAGTGTTTGTAAAGTTTTGTCAATATTAATGCACAAACAAATCAGAGAAAAAAAGTTTTCATTTTGGGGGTTCAGAGAAAGCAGATTTAGACTTTCGCGGTACCTAAAATAAATCTTACCTTAACCTCTTCCTTTTTATATTTAGAAGAGATCACATTTGTAAAAATGGGTGTCCTTAGATGAACCGTAGACTAAAGAACACCTAATTAAATCCAAGACTTAGAGACTAGTTTTTGATATTTTATGAACTCAAAGGTATTAATAACTATCAACTATTATTTTTCACCAATTTAACCTACACTAACTTTACAAAAACGTATACAAAATATCAATGTTTAACAAAAGACAATATTCTATTGGCACAAACACAATCAATACAATTGGTTATTACCTTTATTAAAAATAGTACAAAAGATGAACAATGATGATGGTATTAAGCAATATAAACATAATGAATGTGAAAAAGTTATTATAACAATTACTATTTTCTATTCAAAAAGCTTTGACCTATAAATGAAGACAGTAATTTTAGAACACAAAATGATTTACTATAAAAACAGGACTTTAAAAAAGAAGGAGAATTTTTCAACTGGAATAGAGTGCCAAGTTGTGTGAGCACAACCTAAGTCTTCTAATGTTTGCCCTGTCGGACTTATTCGAAAGTATATCAACGTAAGGTGGTCGCTGACCATTACAATTCTTTCTAAAAAACATAATTTTGAGGAATTCAGTATACTCGATTGTTGTACCTGGGACGCTTGGTCTTCAATTCTTTGTTTAATGGACCCAAGAATGTGTTTTACTGGATCATTTGCATTAACTACATATGAAAAACCCAATTTATTGAGAAGATTATTTAACTTTTTGGTCCATGGATTGGAACTTTTTGTAGCGACAAAGATTTTTTGAGCCAATGTCTCATTATTTGATAATACATGATTATAATATTTGATACAAGAAAAGGAAATTCTTTACCATAAAGGAAGTTTTTCTAGCTCTGCTCTACATGCAGAGTTACTTGTTTTACAGTTGACACCAAGAATTTCTTTTATGAACTTTATGTATAAGCGTTCAACTGCTGAGGAATAATCTTGTTTTATATCAGATCCCCAGATTTTACAATTGTACAACAGAATCGGGGTGACTAAAGTGTCGAAAAGCAGTCTACAAGGGTTATTAATACCCAAAATCTTCTTGATCTTGAACATTAACATTAATCTTGTTCCACCTTTGTTATGACTCCACCGTAGGAATACCAGTGTTTTGAATATTGATTGCCCTTTATTTTTAGATATGGTGTACCTGTTCTCATGTAAACACTTTGTTTATAACCATAATCTAAATCTATGTAAATTCGAAAACCTAAGATTTAACTCCTTCCATCGTAGTTTTGCCCTAAGCTATATTTTTTTTGGATTTAGGTTGTTTTTTTTTGCATTCTAAACATTTTTTGAAATAGCGGATTTCCTTTGCTTGGGTTTCCAGTGCAGCTGATGAGGTATGATTTCCCGAAAAGGCCATACAGCTATATAACAATTGATTTTCAGTTGAAGTTACCATATATGTCATTAACTTATATCCTTTCATAAATAATTTATTACAGGAGTTTGTCTTTGATGCGGTTTGGAGTTAGTAGAACAATCCTCCGTGTTTAAGATGTATGCTCTTTATTTTGTTAGATTTGGTGTACTTTTACATCAGATAACTACTCATGTGTACACTTTGTTTATAACCATTATCTAAATGTATGTAAAATCTTAGTTTTGCCGAAAGCTATATTTATTTGGATTTCGTTTGGTTTGATGCATTTTAAACATTTGAATCTCTTACGTTTGGGTTCTTCTGCTGCTGATGAGAAATAATTATCCGATATGGCCATACAGCTCATAAAAATTAATTGCAATTGGAGTTAACATATGTGTTGTATGTTCATGTACTGAGATGATCACCTCAATATCCCTATTGTGTCTCACAACTATCATGACTATGATGTGTTCTATGGTCATTACCGGATCTTAAGATCGCAATGAAAGAGGGAAGTTTGGCGCCATAAAAACTGGTTTAACCCACAATTTCGTTTAAAATGCCTGTACCAAGTCAAGACCAATTCTCCGTTATGACTGATTCGTTTTGTCATTTTCTCTGGACAATGAGATTGATCATTCAAGTTCGGTAGTTTTGTTATTACCATTATTTACGCCATATTATTAAGCGCAAAATTCTACTGCGCCATCTTATTGAGGACAAAAGAAAGAAACATATTTTATATTCAGAGCAATAGCTAATTTGTATACTCTATGCATTGAACATTATATATTCCGTAATTAAAGATATACATAAATTCCCATTCATAATCTAGCCTCCAATTACAAAGAGTTCTGATTTTTTTAGAATCGGAACGGGTAGCTGCTGATGAGAGGATGAAACTTAATGAACAGCTGGATAAAAAGGTTATAACAAGTGTATTTTGTTGTTTTAAGAGCCTCGCATCGACAATGCGGAAGCACAATAGTTTTCCCTTTGTTCATTCGTTGTCGTCTGTCCATTCATCATCATCTTTATGACTGCTTAAAATAAAAAAAAACTATAAGGCGTACATATGCTTGATGAGCTTTTATTGGCCTTGTCAGTGCAATGGTTATACCTTTAAACTATGAACATTGATAATTGAAATGTCATTAAAAAGACAACATGAACATAGAACATGTGCAGTATTGAAATTTAAATATACGTTTACCTTAAAATAGCTTAGTTTTAGGAAGATTGCTCAGTATGAGAACAGCAAGGACAGCATGTTATTCAAGATAAACCGTACTATGACACATTTTGAATAGAAAGAAAATTGTTTCGAAAAAACTGCGACAAAATTGTGTCAGTATTAGGTGTTTCCATATCTAGGTCATACTATACTTCATTTGTCCTTATAATGTTTTTTATGTGCTGTATATATACTAAGATATGCTTTTAAAAAGTCCAATCTGTCCTTATATATATTATGAGCCTTGAATGTGGGAAAGAAAGGGCACATTTGTTTGCTTCCCAATTACCACAAGGTTTTTTATGATAAATCCGAATTGCCTTGCAAAAATCATCACTGAAACTCATCACCAACAATTATTGAAAAGAATTTGAACCGAGTTTTGTTTCCGATTATCTTAAATCAATTAAAATGCTTATTCTAAAACTTAAAGAAATTACACATGCCATTTCTTATTTATATGTTTATATATTTTGTTCATCATGACACTTTTAAAAACTTTACAGTTTGATTTTAAAATATCTGCTAAGGATGAAGTCAAAGAGGTGCTTCAAATTATGGAGAAACTTGTTATGAAATATGATCAGAAATCACAGGAAGTTGATATGAAAAGTACTGAAATTGAGGCTCTGAGAGAAGAATTGAACAAGAATACGGTAAGTATTTGTGATTGTTCTTTAATATATCAAACAATTAATATTGGTCACAGTTGTTGATTATATATAACGCAATCGAGTTGATTTTGGAGTTCTTACATCAAGAGAAATAAATTTGATTATTTTAATGGCGAGGCTTGCCGAGCGATTAAAATTTCAAATTTATTTCCCGAGCTGTTAAAACGTCCATAATCATCGATAATTTAATTGTAGAAGGTTTTTTTTTTCTAATGTCTACAAGTAAACAATTGCGAAAAGTCAATCATCAAGTTGCAAAATTTCTCTAGAGGTGAGAAATATTTTTCCACAACTAGTTGAGAGGTAGATAAATCGGATGAAAATTAGAGAAAAAGGAATATCATGACAAAATAACTAAGATTTAAAAAAATAAATAATAGCTTATACATTGAAAAAGTAAGGTTAGAAATGCGTAGGTTCAGTTAGAGCCAAAATCGGCCCAAAATTTCAACTAAAGGTGAACTCTCAGAAAAAAATGCCAAACATTTTTTTGAAATGCTGTAATTTAAGGAGTACAAGCTCCAAAATATCCAGTAATCAGGGAAATCATAAAATTTGAAAACATTTTAGCTAAAATCATTCAATTGAACGTAGAGTGCATATTTTGAGAAAAACGATTTTAAGATAAGATAGGCTTTCTTTTAAAGAAACACAAATGGGTAAAGAATGGACATGAATGTTGTCGAGTACGCTCTATACTAGTTTTAGTTTTTAGAAAAAAATTGTAAACCCTAAAAAATGAAGCAAATATTGATATTTGCTGAGATTTTAGAATATTTATGACGTCATAATAGAATGCATAATGTCGTCAGCATGTGAAGTATATTAAATATACAATGTTTGGTAATCAAATAACATTGTATCTATAGAGATGGTACAAATTTGAAAATATTTGTAACAATGGGACCTATTTTAGCCATTCCTTAACAAATTATATTCTTTTCGAAAGATAATGAAAATATTTTATAGTTTCTTTTATGTTGATTGTTAATTGCATTTGTATATTTGCAAAACATGATATGTGTTATTGCAAAAAATGAGCACAATATTATGCGTGAATTATTTGTTATAAAGTTGTTTTATACCCCACTTATACAAAAGAAGGACATATAGTGTTAAGTTTCGTTTTTCATCTGTCCAAAATCAGGTTTACCCTCGGCTTAAAGTTGCTATTATATGTTAGGACATCGTTTACCTGCTTTATAGGTTTTCAATTTCATAAATAAATGTCACAACAAAACCACCGATCTTGAGTGATCAATATCGCACATCAAAGACGAAAACTGAGAACTAGATAGAGACACATAAAAGAAATTTGAGGATGCTCGCTGGTCTTGTCTTGGTATTTTTGTCATTTTTTCGGAATTCTCTGGATTGTACCATCAAAATAGGGTTACATTTTTGCCCATGAACCTCCAATTTTTGTTAACAATGTCTTTAATATGTCATAAGGAATTTATAAACAAAGTTTTATCAAATCCTATTTATTCTGTCATGGGTTTTAACAGTTAAATAGGGCTAATGCTTAACCAATGAAAAAATCCGAGAAAATCTTTTCCCGTCAAAACTTAAACGTCAATAATCTTGAAAACGAGGTCACGATCCTATCAAAATTGTTTGTTCATTATTATATTTCCATTTATGGCGTCAAATATGAAACCTATTTTTTTCAATGATAGTAGCGAACATTCTTAGGATCAAAATGGTTTTGCCTAGTTACAGGCATTTCAATGATGATGAAAAAATGACATTGCAGTGTAAAATGTATGAAATGCTTGTTGCAGAATACCCTGAATGCCTTACAATCAGAGTATGAAACCACCAAAGAATCTGTAATGAAACAGAAGAAACGTGTAGCAGACATGATGTCTGGTCTCTTCAAAGACCTGAGTGACATTGGTGGAATCATAGGAGGAGTAGACAGCAAGGTTCGTCTTGGAATTAACAAAAAAAAATGATGGCTATCCCATCAAATCAACCCCAGGAGGGCACACATTTATAAAAAGGTCTACCCAAATGAAAGCAAACACGTTATATACAATAGTTGTTGATATTTTTTTGCCATAGGAGCATTTTATTCTGCCTCCCTGAGCCAAGTAAAAATTATTATATATAAAGTTCTTAATATTGAATAAAAATGAGGGAACATTAAATACAGGATAACGAAAGTATTATTCTTTTCAATTAAAATGACTTTTCCTTCGCCGTTGTTTGTTTTGTTTTCAGGTGTCAAGATAAAAAAAAGTTTGTAAAATGGGTCTGACGGTAAAGAGCACGCAATGATAGCATTTTCCATATAACGTACAGATCTGAACAAATCTTGTCTTGTCAGTTTATCATGCTAATTGTAGCCACAGTTTGGTGCCTCTGAGGACTTGGAAGAAGAATTCAGGATGGCCAGACTGTATATCTTAAGATTGAAGTCAGAGGCCAAGACTATGGTAACCAAGGCACAACTAGAAACTGCAGAGAAAAAGCTGTCTGACTGCCAACTTACAATTCTACAGGTATAAAGTAGAGCTTATACATTGTATGTAGTGTGAGTATCCTGGGTGCTGGATTTGGCTTTCCTGTTCGAGCTTTTTTGGTTGTAAGTGCTTTGCATTGTGAAAGTATTAATTTTGTGCGGTATCAATTTGTGTTGGTCTGGTAAAAAATCAACACCAATGTCAAACATCAATTAATTGAAAATAATTAAAAACCGACTAAAATAAGCAAAAAAATAAATGAAACGTCCCATTGGTTTTCTTTTATAGATTTGTTCGAAACATATCTTGTCTACATTTCAATGTAAAAGTTAAGCATTACACTGACTTATTTTTCAAATGCGTATTTAGGAAGAAATTAAAACTCAACGGAAACAATTGAAACATGTTACAAGTTGTTATAGATGTTTCTACTCATAGAAATGCTGTTAGATATTCAAAATGAAAAGTTAGCCAGTAACAAAATGCATTGCAAGCTTAGTTTTCAACCAATCTTTAGGTAAAACTGTAAAAAGAAGTAAACTTTGATTTTAAATTGGTACACTTGATTTTTGTCTTTTCGGTATGATCAAAGAAACGTACATGTATATTCAATTGGATAAAGGTAATAACAAAACTACCGAACTTGAATGATCGATTTCATTGTCCAGATAAAATAACAAAAACGAATCAGTCATACCGGAGAATTGGTGGATCGCACTGCTCCTGACTTGGTACAGGCATTTCAAACGAAATGATGGGTTAAACCAGGTTTTATGGCGCCAAACCTCCCTCTTCCATTGGGATCTTAGGATCCGGTAATGACCATAGAACACAACTTAGTTGTGAGACACAATAGGGATATTGAGGTGATCATCTCAGTACAGCAGACCAGTCAAACTCTAATTAAAAAACAATTAATCACCATATCGTTTAACTCATTTTTGAACTTTTCTACTTGTGGCTGATAACGAAGAAAGAATTTTTTTAGGGATCGTATGAGACGTATGTTCTTTTAGCCCTGCTCCAAAAGTCGGTCACGAAGAAATCGGTGTCTGATAAAAAAAATCTGTGAAATGTGTGCAAGTTCTGGCATATCGAATAAGTTGTGAAATATAAACACCGTATGCAGGGGAAGTAGGTATATTGCTCTGTAGATTAGGAAAATTAATAATTTGAAAATTAAAATCGTCTCTTTTATTGTAAATTTTTGTACTGAGATGACCACCTGGGTAAAATTCAAGGTGCAAATCCAAGAAAGACGTGAAACAATTTGATTCGGTGTTCTCTTAAATATCCAATTCTGGAGGATATATCGAAGGAATCCATCTAGAACTTTTCGTTTGTTACAGAAATTCTATCAAATAATATATAAGTGTAACACTTCGTTTTTGCCTTTTTTTTTACAGCCAGTTTAAATCAAATTTAAGGTACCATTGCAAAATAATGAACCATTATAAAAAAAGCTTGATGATTTGATGTAATCAGAATCTGGCAAAAAATCTAGAAAAAATTCTTTCCATGCTTTATCATTCCCAATGTTGTATTTCAGCATGAGTCAATGCTTTCATCATTAAAAGAAACTATCAAAGATATGAATGACAAGAAAAATCTTCTTAAAGAAAATGTAGTCTCCCTTAATGAAGAAATTGCTACACTAAGAGCACAAGGTCGGTATCAATAGTACTTCTATTTCATTTTTATCTACATGTAATTTTCATGTCGATTACACATAAAATACAATACCAAACGGATATAAAACGGTTAATTTGGTCATGCTGTATATCGATATTTCAAGGAGTAAATTCTCATCAGCAGCATTTGAATTAAAACACTGGACGGTCAAAAACTAAAAGTATTGAACGAATAGTAAACTACGTAAGATGGGTATTATTGACAATATTTTTGTAACATTTTTTTTTCTCAGCAACAACCTATTAGACCATGTTTATCTTTGGTATGCTAGCATCGTATCCTATATTGTCAAATTCAAGGTCTGTAACTCAAGATCAGCTACTTCATGTTTAATTTGACCATTTTTGTCAATGATCCATTTAAAATCTTTTTTTCGTTTATTCTTTTCAGAACAAATCCACATAACTGAGAAGATGATGCTCAAATCAGAGGCTAGTATGATAGATGCCTTGCAACAACAGATGGAAGTAAATCGTGAGAGCCATCAGAAACAAGTCTCTGCTCTCAGAGATTATATTGACAGCAAAACGTGTTTAATAGATCAACTTAAAGAGTAAGTAATGCTTATTTTGTATTATGTAGGACCTGTGTACACCTTCATATTGTATGTCTTTTATGGATAAATAGTTGTTAACATTATTAAATGTAAGGGTTTCTTATCCTTGCTTTATGCCATTGTTAATTTCAGAGTGTTAGAAGTACTGCATCAGATAACAATTTCTGATATTTTTATGATTTTTATAATGATATAAGCATAAAATCCTATATTGTGTAAGTGTTTATTCACAGATGTGGAAAATAACGCTTTGTACTGAAACAAAAGGTGATGTTTTTCGTGATTCATCATCACTTAACATTTCACGCGATTGAGATTTCGCGTGCGCGTGTTGGTGGCAAATGAGCAAAAAATAATTCTTTTTGAAAAAGAACAAAATTACTAAAATGTTCAAATATTTATTTCAGACAAAATCAAAAGTTGTCCTTGGCCTTGGAAAAACTACAAGTCAGCTTTGACAAATTAAAGGCAGAAGAGTCAGAAAAGACTGCAAATTGAATTAACTTACCTTACAATGAGTTAGGAAAGGACAGGGATTATAGAACTTGAAAGTCTGTTCCATATAAACAAACATCATGCAAAAGGCAGACAGTTTTCGAAACTAAATATAGTTATTCAGTTTTATACGTTGTAAGCTTTTATCGTCAGGTAAATAATAATTATAAAAGGTTCATTACAAAACTGGACAGTAGATTGAAATAAGTGAAACTATTAGAATGACTGGCAAAATTATCAATAAGTAACTACTATTTATTTACTAAGTGAAAATTGGATTATAAGATGGTATGTGATGGGCAGTGGGCAGACGGAAATGTAACTGGATTGAAACATTTTTCTCAGCCCCAATATCTTGACACTTTTTAATATTTGGTGGTCTAGCATAGTAGGATGCAAATTCGGGACGTCACTCTGAGTCAACTGTTTTCAGTCCGAAAACCTGTGGTATTTAAACAATAGAATGAGAGCTCTTCGTCGGAAAAGATAGAAAAATTCAATTCGAATGTTTATCCTGGTTGTCAAGTGAATTAAAAGTTCTTTTTAGCAAAAAAGTTCATTCCATTTTAAGTTATGTTATTTAAATAAACTATTCTGAATTCAAAAGAGTTTATAAAAGTAACAAATTACATTTATAATGCATGTAATTATGTGGATATTTATAAAATGCATACGGTGGAACTGAAATGGATCGCACAACCTTAACATTTATATAAAAAATAGAAAAAAATACACTATTTTTTTAAATGTATATCTTTCCATCTACAAATTTTCAGACATGTACTGCAAGAGGCTAAGCCAAAATAAAATTATGAAAAAGGCCCTTTTTCTAGTCTGTCTTGACAACCTTCTTCTTAAAAGTACACGATTTACCTGTTGAATTTGATAACGTCATAGAACATGTTAACCTTTTTGACCGGTGTCCGTAAATTGGGATCAACAACATGTGAATTTGCATTGTATTGGATTGAATGTCCAATTCAATCTTCAGTCTTCCGTTTTAAAAGTAGGAATGCCTCCCTTTATCATGTTTATTATCAATGAAAGATAGAAATTGGGTGTGTCCCTTGAAAGTTTTTCATAGTTACACATTGAATTAAAATGGATCGTTAAGTGATAACAGTAAAATATAATTTCCAAACTAATATCTGTCGTAAGAAAAGGTAATAACCTAACATTCCCACAAATTTCGAGAATGTACTGCAGGTATTTCGCTTTGTGTGATTTTTTTTAAGGTTGAGTTGACATTTTAATTTTTTTCAAATGTCCAGCAAGTTTCACTCGATTTGTTAAAATATGCACTTTTGTTGACCTTATAAACAACTGTTTACGCAACAGAAAAGATTCTTTAATAACATGACATGTCCAACGTATATGATAGTAGTCAGGTCCATGCGCAATAAATGAAAGTTAAAGATTGTTTACATGCCGTCGCCATCGTTGTTGTCATCGTTAAAAAATTAAAAACACATTAGTTTTTTCCGCAGGGGAGATAATTGAATACCACTAGATATTAGACTGTTTTCTATTAAATCTGACTTTTTGTCCATGGCACATTTTAATTTTTGTTAGGTCCAACCTACGAAAGTAAGGGGCATTTAGTGCTCACATCTATTGTCCGTCCGTCTATCCATTTGTCCCGTCGCCTGTCGTCCGTCCGTAAACTTTTCTTGAAACATCTTCTCTAAAACCACTGATGTGATTGCTTTGAAACGTTGTACACTTGATCTTTAGGATGTTCTCTACCAAGTTTGTGAAATTTGTGAACGTCGACCAACCAACATGGCAGCCGTTACCAAAAAGTAGAACAGGGGGGTCAGACCATAGTTTTTAGCTTATAGCTCAAAAAGTATATGAGGTAGAGAAAATCCGAAGCAACCATACTTCTTCAGCATCAAAAGTTCTACAAAACTCTTGATTGAGTCAAAGTTGTGGGACGACTCCTTATAGGAGTTATTTCCCCTTAATCGTCAAAATTGACCATCTTCACAGTTTTTGGACTTTATCTTGAAAACTGTAAATGCTAGAGGAAAAGAAAGCATTGCAAAATTGTTCAGCTTATTGAGAGCTACAAAAATGATTTCAGTGCCAAAATTGTCAGATCTACCGTTTAAGAGTTATCCCCCTATAACAGTTTTCAATCAATTTTAACTTGTTTGGGTTTTTTTAATGGAAAGCCTTGTAACTTTGTATTCTTGATCTTAAAAGTGTTTTCTATCCTTACTAATTTCTTTAATGTTACTTACCAAGTACATGTAGAACATGTTGCACACTTGGAAAGAGGCTTTAGCATAAGAGATCAGGTGAGCGATTCATGCTCCTGGGAGCCCCTAGTTTAAATTAAAATCGAAAAACGAAAAATCTGTGTTTGAACTATTATTTGAAATTTTCCCATGACCGCATGTAATTTATGAAATAACTATTTATAAACACGACATACATTGTTTCTGAGTGGAATCAACAAACAATGTTAACCTATACAAGGGGCTTAACTCCTATTACAAATGCTTACCTTATTTATCGATAATGACCAATCAGTTATATTTGTAAAGCACCAAGACAAAATATTTTGCTTTTATAAGCATTATTATATAGATTATAAATCATTCTTAACCTCTGCTGCCAACATTTGTTTTTATCAAAAATCAATTTTAAAATATGTTTTGGGACAAACCAAACCCGTCCCTTCAGTTAAATTGTCGGTCTATTAATTTCCGTGGCTGTAGTGTATAATACTTCGGGCTATTACATGTAACACCAAGGTTCATGATTTGACCCTCGTCTGGAAATGTTATGGACAAATTTTCTATGTTTGTGGTTAGGTTGTAATGTTTTTTATATGATGACTATATGTCCAGCGATTTTGTCTTTAATTTTAGAATGAACGGTATTTCATTGGCCCTTTAATACATCTTTGCTTCGTCCAACTCTTTTGATATCATTTGCGGAGATGGTGTAAAGAAACGGACCTGATGAAGAAAAGGTTGTCGCATGTACGGGAGGAACACTAAATTTGCACGTTAAAGACCCATTTGTAGAGTTAAAGGTAGAACTGGAGAGGTTTTATAGAAGCAATACCTTGTTTACGAATCCTCAACTTTCAAGCAGTAGAATTGATAACAAATATGCTATAAAACGATAATAAAACTTGTTAAAAAGCTGTTGTGGGTTGAAATTCATCAGATGCTTTAATTGTAAATAGTTGACAGCATAGAACATTTTATAAATAGAATTTTAAAAGTTGAAAGACCAACTCTTTCTTTAAATAGAATGTTGACATATTAAGACTTTCAAAAAATAGATGGACATTTCAAATGAAACAAGACTTCATTTAAATGAAATATGTCTTCGAAACTTAGTTGGTTATACACACATTGGTACTACCAACTTATTTTCGGCTAGTATTAATTGTTTGAGTTCAAATGATAAGAAACAAAGAAATAAATTTAATAGAATAATCAATATCAATGTTGCAATATTGAAAAGTTGAAAATATCAACAAGGTTTATGAAAAAATAGGGTTTGGTCAAAACAAAAAGTAATTTAATTTGGGTATTTAAATTTTTGGTAATTGAATGTAATAAAATTGAAATCTAGGTCATATTAACGACTCAAAAATGTTTAGAAAATATGTTGTTAATAAAATTACAAGTAGTAAACCTGTGGGTATATTAAAAGCAATCTTTTGCATTCACTGCTGCCAGGACGAGAGACATTTATACTTGCATTTTGAAAGATGGTTATATTTTCATGTAAGGTTCTTCCTACCCCAGACATAGGTTGAATATCTTAGTAATAATTTGGTTCCCCAGTTTGGTATTTTTGGTTATACTGTTCTATGCTCTTCATATTCATACAGTGTTTGGCATTTTAAATATTTTTGGTAGAGCGCCTCTGATGAGTCTTGAGTGGACGGGGCGCGCGTCGGGCGTAGCAAAATTTATTGTCTGGAACTTTGTTGTCATTTGTAATTCTATAATTGTACGTAGCCACATTGCAGGTATATTACATGATAAATAAGAATATATCAATCCAAATCTATGCAAGGGTGGATTTAAATGCTGCTATTTGGCAGCTTTTCCTTAATTGAACGAATTTCATCTTTAATATATAGAAATATGACAAGGATAATGGTCCTCTATCATGTCAATAGTCAGTCAGTGTCCCCTACCAATTTTTCTGAATCCACCGGTACCGTATATTAAGGTTGACATCTAGACCCTTTTCTCACTGCCACTATGAGTGGCATTCAAAGAACTGTTTATCTGTGTTGGGTCGAATAAAGCGGGCATCTCCCGGATCTGGTAAAACAGATAGTTAGATCCAATAATAACGCTCAGACTGACTAGACAAAATGTCACTCTGTTAAGCTGTTTAGCCAGCATCTGCCATTTTTCAGAATCACTTGCGCGAATCAATCTGTCATTCTAAAATGAAAAAGCACTGATATACATTTGTGAAAAATGTAAATATTGTAAAAAAAAAAACTGTGCTTACATTATTTAACGTGGCTTATCAATTTTCGTGGTTCTCCCATGATTAGGTAATCAACCAGCGCTTTGCATATTGCAAACTTAAAAACCACAAATTTAAGAATTTTTGAACAGACACCATGTCAGCAAGCCACAAAATTGATACCCCCAAAAAATGAATCTACAGTATGTTTTTAAATTAAAGTTTCTGATTGTAGTTCAGTAAGCATATGTTTATTTGGTTGTGTTGTGCTTTTTAGGTCACCTGACACGAAGGGTCATGTAAACTATTGTAGTCACTTGGCGTCCGTCGTCCGTTTGTCGTCCGTCGTCCACCATAAGTCAAATTGCAACCAAACTTGGTACGTTTGTTCATTAGCATTCGGTGGGGATTTTTGAATTCGTCGTAACAGATGGCCACCATGGCTTAAAATAGAAGAAAGGGGTAAAGTGCAGTTTTTTGCAACTATCTCAAAAGCGGCTAGAGATATCAAATTTCTGGTATATGGTAACAATGATCAGCACCTCAAGATCTACCTACCCTGAAATTTTGAACATGGCGGCTGTGGCTACAAATAGAACATAGAAGAAAATTGCAGTTTTTTGCAAATAACTCAAAAACGGAAACAGATTTTAAAATTTGATTGAATACAAAAGTAATCAGCACCTCAAGATCTACCATTTGTGAAATTTTGAAGAAAATCCAAGAACCAATGTAGGAGTTATTGCAATTTTTGTGATTTTTTGCTAATTTTTTACGTCGTATTAAGCTTAATATCTTAAAACCTGTATAAGATATTTGAGATATTTACATTGCATATTGTTATGCACATCAAGATCTATAAAATATGTAATAGGGTCAATGTTGCAGGACTTTTCCTTATGGGTGTTAGTGCCCTTAGAACGTCAAAATGGAGCATTTTCAAAGCATTTCCTCATTACCTTGAAAACGATAACTCCTCTGACACTTAAAGTCTAATTGGAACCAAACTTGGTATAGTTGTTTATTTGCTCGCATTAGGTGTACAGAACTGATGTGGGGATTTCGGATTGGTTGTAAAACCTGACCACTGTGGCTAAAAATAGTACTTTGGGGTAAATTGCATGTTTTTGCTAATAACTCAAAAAGGGCGACAGATTTTGAAATTCTAATTGAGAACAAAAGTGATCAACACCTCATGATTAACCAGCCCTGAAATTTTAAAGGAGATCCAACATCCCATGAGAGAGTTATTGCCCTTTAATTTTTTTTTGAATTTTGCACTTTCAAAAATGTTTTAAGCTCAATATCTTAAAATCTATACGAGATATTTAAGAAATGTAAATTGCATATTGATAAGCAGACTATGATCTACAAAACACGAATAAAGGTCAAGACTGTAATTCTGTTCATTTTAGAGGTTATTCCTCGTAGAATGTTGAAGAAAAGAAAATTAATAAAAGGTTTCTAGTGCTAAATTATTACTCTGTACAATCATTATAACATTAAGTTAAACCATATTGTCAGATGATCCCCTTATTAAACTTATGACCCTTTCAATGTCAGATAGAATATACTTCAGGCAGATGTCAGGTGAGCAGTTTAGACTCCTGGGAGCCTCTTGGTCGCATTGTTGTTATTTTGATTTGTTACAGATTTTGTCTCAGAACGGTCAAGTTGGTTACTTATTCTTTATTTGACATTCGAATGTCCGCATATAAAAGGGGACTTACTCTTTATGCCAACGCTTACCTTAGACGAACATTTAGTAATTATCGTTAACGGCCTCAGAATATAATTCTCTATCCACTTGGGCATACTATCTTCCCTTGCATGTATGCTTAAAGATATGACATGGAACAACGTGGTCATACCAAAAATACTAAAGATGAAAATGAGGAAAACGGCTGAAATGGGAAAAAAAGTGTTTGAATGATTGGTAATGGCCCATATTTCTGCAATAGTATTAGAAATAATATTAAGCATGGTGTTAGGGACCGATCTTTTAACTTGAAGGGGCGGGGAAAACATTATTTTTAAAGACGTCACGACAGAACATTTTGTTATTATAAGCATTATCTTATAACTATTGAACCATAAATCTTTCTTTAGAATATTTTATGCTGCCAACATTTTTTTCATTAATAATCAAAGTCAAAATATTTTTTTTGAACAAAGCAAGCCTGCCCGTTCAAGTTAAATGGTTGGTCTCTTAATTTTCTCCGGCTACTTTTAGCGATAGTAATATGTTTATCTTCTTTAGCAACCAAATATTATATAGAATTATAGATAAAAAAATGAAGGTAATAACAAAACTGCCGAACTAATATCCAGGAAAAAAGATAGGGACACAAAATACAACACAGTTGTGAGACACAAAAGGGATGATGAGATTATCTAACAAAACACTAATTAAAACAATCGTTAACCATTTCGTCATTCATAATTTTGAGTTTTCCACTAGTGGCTGATAACAAAGAATATCATTTCAAGTAACTACAAGTTAAATGCCTTTATATTTGCATATAAATTGTTATCTTAATAGGATATGTAGGTATTAAGATAAAGGGTGCATGTATGAAATAAAAATCTACGCCGAGCGCAGCATTATACGACCGCAACATGTTGAACCCTGTACATTCGCGGCCCAATATGGATTGTCAAATACTTTTGACACATGCGGCCCATGGTGGACTCACAAAGCTTTTTGACACATGCATTCTTTGGGGGACTTTGAATTGCATATTTGAGTTTTGTTTACACATTAATGGAGTTTATACCAACCTTCAAGGTACACTAATAATGGGCTTTTGGTCCCTTTGATCCCTAATTTCCCCAATTTGGTAAGAGGTATTGCTAAACTGAATGGAGAATGATGGCATGGTTTGCAAGGATTCCAATGAAAAAAGATTTTCAAAATTGGACTACAAATAAAATAGTTTTTTTTTGTGTGGCCCCTTTTTTTACCCCTGATAGCAATTTTACGGTACAAGATACTTCAAAACTGTCGTTACAATTTCCTGACAAAATTTATTAAGGATTACAATGATAAAAATTGACAAATTGTATGAAAGAAAATGTTCTATGGAGTTTTGTCTTAACATCCAGTTTCCCCCTTTTGGTCCCTTTTCTTTGAAATGGTAGGGGCTAAAATCCCTTAATACATGAGAAAACTTTCTCTAGTGGTTAGAAATAAAGGTAATAACAAAACTACCGAACTTGAATGATCAATCTCATAGTCCAGAGAAAACGACAAAAACGAATCAGTCATACCGGAGAACTGGTGGATCGCAATGGTCCTGACTTGGTACAGGCATTTCAAACGAAATGGTGGGTTAAACCAGGTTTTATGGCGCCAAACCTCCCTCTTCCATTGCGATCTTCAAGTCCATTATATATATTGTTATAGAATAGTATGACACTGTAAAATATTCTTGGAATTAGGTTTTTTAAGTCGAACATAATAGGACATGTAGGATATGAAAATTATCATGAAAAAAATCCAGAAGCTTTTGTCTGGAACTTGGTTGTAATTTTTATTTGAGAGAAACACAAAACCAGAAGAATTTAAGATCGCAATGGTCCTGACTTGGTACAGGCACTTCCAAAGAAGTGGTGGGTTAAACCAGGTTTTATGGCGCCAAACCTCCCTCTTCCATTGCGATCTTAGGATCCGGTAATGACCATAGAACACAACATAGTTGTGAGACACAATAGGGATATTGAGGTGATCATCTCAGTACAGCACACCAGTCAAACACTAATTAAAACAATTAACTATCATATCTTTTAACTCAATTTTGAACTTTTCTACTAGTGGCTGATAACGAAGAAAGATTTTTTTAAGGGATCGTATGAGACGTATTTTCTTATAGCCCTGCTTCAAAAGTCGGTCACGAAGAAACCGGTGTCTGATCAAAAAATCTGTGAAATGTGTGCAAGCTCTGACATATCGAATAAGTTGAGAAATATAAACACCGTATGCAGGAGAAGTAGGTATATTGCTCTGTAGATTAGGAAAATTAATAATTTGAAAATTAAAATCGTCTCGTTTATCGTAAATTTTTGTACTGAGATGACCACCTGGGTCAAATTCGAGATGCAAATCCAAGAAAGACGTGAAGCAATTAGATTCGGTGGTCTCTTTAATCTCCAATTCCGGAGGATATATTGAAGGAATCCAACTACCAAATGAAGTGTTGTTGATAGAAAGGACATCGTCAATATATCTGAATGTAAGATTAAATGACCTTGCCTCTTTCATCTTCTTGTTCTTTACGAGTCCCTGAAGAAATTCAGTCTCGTAAGAGTATAAAAACAAATCGGCGAGGAGAGGAGCACAGTTTGTGCCCATTGGAATGCCGATTTGTTGTTGAAAAATCTCTCCTCCGAAGGTGACAAATATGTTGTCAATGAGGAAATCAAGCATACTGCAAACTTGTTCCAGTGTGTAACAAATTTTATCTTTGAAAGATGTTTTGGAAAAGAATGTAGAATTATAACCCAAAACAACAAAATTCCTTGAGTTTGAAAAGGCTTTTTCGAGAAGTTTTTTCAGGCGACATTTTAGTTTTTCGTGTGGCAAGGTAGTGTATAAAGTTGAAAAATCGAACGTTTTCAAAGAGTGAACCTCAGAAAATGATCAAGATTTAAAATGATCTAACAAATCTTTTGAGTTTTTCAAAATCCACATATGGTTAATTCCACTACGATTATAAATAGTGTCGCAGTATGCTTGTTGACCTTCTTTGACAGCAGACAAGATTTTAGTTAAATGAACGGACAGCTCTGTAGTTGAACATGATGAAGATCCAGCTATATACCTTTCTTTGTACGGATTTTTGTGAAGTTTAGGTATCCAGTACAAATATGGTAACTCTTTATGTTCCTCTTTCATTGGAATATTGAAAGAGGACATAAAAGAGCTATGGTTGGCTATGATTTCATCTTTGTTAAATGTAGTCCGTGTGTATGTAGCACTAGCGGAAGTATTACCATCAATGCCTAGTTCTTTTATTAGACAATTGTAATAATGTGCTTTACATACAAAAACTATATTATTGGAAGCCTTGTCTGCTGGCGTGACAACATACCTGTCATGTAAGGAAGAGAGACAATTGAGAGCTTCACGATCTCTAAATACAGAAGAAGGCCGGGGGTTCACACATTTGCGAAGTTTGTCTATTCGGCTTCGTACAAGAGATCGGATAGTCCTTACCCAGTCCGACAGTGATTCAAGCTCTGGTTCTTGGTCCTTTTCCCTCTTTATCCAGGCTCTAGCATAGTCCTCCACAGCGTCCATGATGATCTTAAAGTTATAATTCCAATTTATACGTTGTGGTTCCCTGAATTTAGGTCCATGGGAAATCACATTACCTAATAAATCATTTTCAATTATCTTAAGATCACCCGTGATGACATTACCAGATGGACCATAGACAAAGGGAGAAGCATAGCAATCACATGTCAGAGGGGACTTTAGATATTCTTCGATGTTTAGGTCCTGCAATGCCTTTTTGTGGTTGAAAATTTTACTACTTATGGTTTTAGTGTAGCGGTAGGAAACAATTGGTGTTGACTGATTTTTGAAATATTGAGGAATTTGAGATGTAACTTCCTTACGGTTTAAAATATTGCTAATGTTTATAGCATCTATCCCTTTGTTCTTAAATGGAATATGGAGAAATTTCCTATCCTCAGTTTGACTGGCACCAGATCTTGGTTTGTATCGTTTGTGACCATGACTACGTTTGTGTCTACCATTAGGGTCAAACAGTTTCATAACATTCACCTCACTACATTGAGGGCTAGAAAGATTTCCTACTCCTTTGATGTTATCATTACATCCATAAGTCATCCAAATGTACAACTAAACTTCTTTCAGTTTTGTTGACTTCAATACTTACGGCAGTAAAATCCGGCCTCCAGAAATATTACGATTGTTGTTATTCTAGAAATGGTGTCAATCAAATGTGGATCCTGAAGAATTCGAAAGAACTGATGGAGATTCTTAACTCTAATTCAGTTTCATCTTGTAACAGCATCAAAACATTCGATTTCTCCACACTTTACACTTCTATTCCACATGAACAACTGAAATCGCGATTGGCACAGCTGATTAAACGCAGCTTTTTCAAAAAGAATGGAAAACGCAGGTACAAATTTCTTGTAGTCGATTATACCAAGACTTACTTTGTCATCAATGAGTCCAAGAAAAAGAACAAATTTACAGAAGACCAAATAATCGACATGCTCAACTTTCTTATTGACAACATATTTGTTCAGTTTGGTGGACGTGTTTTTCAGCAAACAATAGGGATTCCAATGGGCACTAATTGTGCACCTTTGCTTGCTGATTTGTTTCTTCATTCATATGAAGCAGACTTCTTGCAATCTCTTCTAGACAAAAAAGACCGTAGACTAGCTCTCTCTTTCAACCTCACGTTCCGTTATATTGATGATGTCCTTTCACTAAACAATTCTCGATTTGGTGACTTTCTCCATCTCATATATCCACAGGAGCTTGAGATAAAGGACACAACGGATTCTAGGAAGTCTGCTTCATATTTAGATCTACATCTCGAAATTGACTCTCAAGGAAGACTTTCAACAAGGCTCTATGACAAACGTGATGACTTCAACTTTCCAATCGTCAACTTCCCCTTCTTGTGTAGCAATATTCCGTCAGCTCCAGCTTATGGAGTTTACGTATCTCAATTGATTCGTTACTCCAGAGCGTGCGGGACTTACATCGATTTCCTTAGCAGAGCGACACGTCTGACGCAAAAATTGCTCACACAGGGTTATGTTGCTCCTCGGTTGCTGTCTTCACTCAAGAAATTTTACGGAAGACATCATGCACTTATAGACAAATATGGGATTTCGATCTCTCAGATGAGTGCAGATGTTGGTTTGTCATAGTGTGTTGTTTTGTCTTCCTTTACTGGATTTGACACGCTGAATGGACTATTGGCAACGCGACGGGTGTGCTATAGCAAGCAGGAACTGCTTACTCTTCCGGAGCACCTGAGTTCACTCTTGTTTCGACTGGAGTTCGCGTTGTTGATTGATATTCAGTTGTTTTGTGTTTCCATGTTTTACGTGTTGTCTGTTTTCGTCCCGTTCTTGTTTGTGTTTACTGGTTTAGTCTCTGCCCTTTCGGACTTTTGACATTCGGATACCCCATTGGTACCTCTGCTTCTCTCAGTAGTAAGAGGCTCACTTCTTACAGGCTTAAAAAGACGAAAAAGAGCAACGTCGCAAATAATGCTAGTAAGCCTGTAAGAAGGAGTAAATGGATCAGTACCTGCTTTTTCTAACCCAAGATCACGTAGGTCTTTAAGTTTCGTGACTCGTAGTGAATAGAGTATGGTACGAACATGATGGACTCCCAATGGTTGTTGTAGACTTGTAACCAGATCATCAAACGTGTCTGAAAGAGATCTGTTGTCAGTTTGACTGGCACCAGATCTTGGTTTGTATCGTTTGTGACCATGACTACGTTTGTGTCTACCATTAGGGTCAAACAGTTTCATAACATTCACCTCACTACATTGAGGGCTAGAAAGATTTCCTACTCCTTTGATGTTATCATTACATCCAAAAGGCATTGCAGTACCTTAAGTCTTTATCCAGTGAAGCTCTCGTTTTTTACGTTGAGGTGTACTAAGATTTGGACTGTTGGTGTCGTGGTAAATCTTTTCGATAAACCGGACTTTCATGTTCAAACATTGGTCATGGTTAGGTTGATTAAAGTGGTTATACAAAACCCGATAATCAGAATTTTTGGTGTCATACCTATGACCATTCATGCGAGAACGCAATGAATTTTTGGTTTCACCGACATACAACAGTCCACATAAAGTACACTCAATTCCGTAAATGACATTTCCGGTAGAACAGTCCAGAGGGTCGTGAGAAAGGGTTTGGTAAACTTTACCGTTTAAGTTACTGGTAAATTCAGGAGAAATAATTAGCATATCACAGGTCTTGCAAGTTGATTTTTTGCCGGTTTTAGATCTGCATGTCGAAATAGTAGGAATAATGAAACATCATTTTAAAACAATGTAACAATTGGTCAGCCCACTACAATTATTTTTTTTTCAATAAAACCATTTGCCAAGACTTACTCTTATAATTGTCGTTTTTGGCCCCTTTGACCCCTAAATTCTGGAAAACGGTATGAGATGTTGCAAATCTGATTGAAAAATGCAGGCAGGGATTTTTACAAGGATTTCAATGAAAAAAAAAAAAAATTGAAAATCGGACACAAATAAAAAAGTTGATTTTTTGGGTGTGGCTCCTTTTTGACCCCTTATAGCAATATAACGGTACAAGATACATGTACATCAAAGCTGTTGTTGAATTTTGTTGACAGAATTTATTGAGGAATACATTAAAAAAAATAGTGATCAGAATCTGATGAAAATTAAACATTCTACAGACGTTTTGTCAATATACCATTTTTGCGCCTTTTAGCCCTTTTTTCTTAAACGGTAGGGGCCAGAATTCCAACATTCAATACCAACCTTCCTTTAGTAGTTATAAACATCATATCAAAATTTTATAACAATTGAATAACTACAACTAAAGTTATCGCACGAAAACCAAAGTGTCTACAGACGACGATTACGACAACGATATCGCCATAGCATAATACGATTGCAAAAATTTTGCGGTCGTAAAAAAAACTTTTGCTTTCCATTCTATCTGGAATGACTGTTAACATATCATGAGTAAGAGACAAAGATATACAGCGTTTCATGCTTTTATATGAAGTGCCTTTAGATGTTGTGGTCTGACTAGGTACATGAATTTAAAGAGAAATTGTAGAAAAAAGGGTAAACTTACCCCATCCATTGTCATTTAAGGGTCCCATATTCACATGAAACACAACACAATTGTGGAACAAGCAAAAATGGAATGTCTTTAGCCTAGGTGTTATAGAAGTTCCCTTTAAATACTTACTAAACCAACACGTAGATTTTGAAGACTTTGGTAATTCATCAGATACAAAGGACAACAAAACGGTGAAAGACAAAAGAATATTTGTTGATAGCCCAATGGCTTCTCCTCCGGGTGAGATTAAAAATGTTGATAACATTACAATTATGAAGATAACAACAGGTAGCAATACGTTTTCTTCATAATAAGTTGGTCGCCGTTCCAATTGGAAGTAATACTCCACAGCGACAAATACGTTATCCAGTCTATTTAAGGAGATCAGACCTCTGTTGACACCAGTGCTATGTATTTTCCATTCTTCGTGTGTGTACATTTGATCTATATTGGGAGCCGAATTCCCGAGTCGCAGGTCAATGGCGGAAAAATCTTGTGTCCATGAAGCGAAGGATGCATAACAGGTTTGGCTATCAAACGGGAATTTTTCAATGTTAACACGACACTTTGTATCTACTATCAATTGGAAGCTGTACAACACGGTACCGTTATGAAAGATAAGTGACCCAAAGTTTGAAATGGCTTCATATATTCTGGAAAAAACAATATTTTGTGTGACTACATTTCAACGGGATAATGATAGAGAATCAAGGGAAAAACATAAACAAGGACCAATATCAAATGTCATACAGAAAAGACAAAACAAGCAAGACATACTTGAGAAACTGAAGATTGCAATACATAGGGTTAATTGTAGAGGCATTCCAAAATAAATGATGGGTTAAACCAGGTTTTTATGTCACAAGAAATGTTTAATGTATTTTTTTTTTAAATCTGCAAAAAATGCAAAGATTGGCAGCGAATGTAAATGAAAAGTACATTATCTTCTTCTCTTGTTTCATAACACCACCAAATAAAAGTACGTATTACCCCCATTTATTACTCTATATCTGGTTGTCATGTATATGTGTTTAACGGTGATATTTTGACCTGAATATCAATGTACAGGCTGTATTCGAATGTCAAAAGGCTGAAAGTCAAAATACGAAATCAGTAAACACCAACGAGAACAGTTGAATTAAACACAATACATTAAACAAAAACAACTGGTAGCAGAGCATCTCAGGCCATTCCAAAGCCTACACAGCTTCGGCATAGTATAAACTCGGTATATTACAATCTCGGCCTACAGTTTAATGGTGTATGGGTATAAAAACTCTGTTCATTTGAGATAGAGTCATTGTTCGATGTTCAAGTATTCAATTGTTGAATAAGATAAACTATAATAAAAATGTATTAATCGTGTAAGTAAAATTTTAAATGTTTATATATAATCATAGATATTAAAAAATACAAAAAATAATATTTCAATCAAATTAAAACAACCATAAATGTTTGAATTGTACTTGTTTTCTAGAAAAATGAAATAATTTGATATAATGTCTTAGAAATTGACTTAGTCCTTTAACTGATGAATGTAAATAATTTGTATTAATAAGTATTCAATAGAATAAATCAATTGAAGTTGGAAATCCCAGCTCTTGTCAGTAAGTGCATCTTGTGTTTCATATAAGTTCTGAAGTTTAAAAAATAATTATGAAAATAGAAAAGCAACATACATAACCCCGTGTTAGTAGTTTTTGTAATACACGTGACAACTAATAGGTTTACAATGACTATCAAATTAGTGGGAGCAAGCCCCTGTGTTATAAGTCTTTTCTATTTTCGACTTGAACTATTTTTGTTCTTTCAAAGAGTGTTCTGTCGAGTTCTTTTACCGTCCTTTTGTCTCTGGTGGGATTGAACTTTGATCGATTTTATTTTTATTGTGTGTTAAGTTTTTGTGCTTTGTATAGGAATATTGATAGAGGAAGGTTGGGTACAAAAACTAGTTTAACCCCGCCACATATTATATATGATGTTTTTGTTCCTTGTTCAAGAAGGGGATCTATCTGGAGCTATTTAAAGACTGGGTTTAAAATAAGGCTTTTTATTCAGACCATTGGCTTATTGCAGAGCTGCAAGCAGCGCCTACTGGCCTCGTTGAGGGCTGCTGGCGGTGTCCATTGTGGTTTTGCTGAATTACCGCTTGATTGAGGGCTGTGTTTCGTACAATCATTCCACATCTAATTATTTTCTATTGTATTGAAATATAATTATCTTTATTTTTTTTACATCATTAATAAGGTAGTTGTGAATAACTTATATCAGCACCATTGTTTTATAAATTGATAAAAAAAAATCGTTTTGTCTTTTGCTTGTAATTGTTGTAAATGAAATTATTTATTTTATCTTATCCATCTTAAAGTATTTCCTCACTTTATAATTGCTTAATATTCGATGCTTAAAATAGTATATAAAAAATCACCCGTTGACCACACGTATATCCGGTTTCCATGCTTTTTCATCCGGAACAGAAATATACGTCACATTCTTGTAGTCACGTGGATCCCATGTCAAATCACAGTCTTCCCATTTCTAAAATATAAAATTGAAGACATTACCAAACAGCTCCATTAACCAGCAAACCTTCGATTCGAAGCGGGAAAATATGAATAGGTACATGTACTCAAATGTGTTCTAAGAACACCAATATTGTTCTCTGACACGTCATAAAATTTTGGGGCTTTCACGGTCGTTGTTGCATTGAAAGATCAGTCAGTCTTATCTATGAAATTTCACCATAGTTAAATATGCAACTTACCAAATAAACAGTAAGTTCCATTGAAACTTTGTGGTCTCTAGGAACCTTAAAAAGAAAACAAAACCAGCAATACAATATTTAAAATTTTACATTTCGAGGAAATAGCATATTTCCTCTAAAATGCTGAGTTAAATCAATTTTCTTGAGACTTTTAAAGAATTTAATTTGATCTTTTGGTAGAACCAACTCACTGTGTCAAATAATGATAAGGGTCATCAAAGAACGATGATCTTAATTATCTGTTCATAAAACCATAATATGATCATTATAAATTAATTTTTGAATATAGAAAAATTAAAGATCTTGTGTCAAATAATTTATACTTACAACTTTTAAAATTTGTTGAATATCTACATTAATAACAACAGTTGTAGGATCCCCGATGTTACAGTCAGGCCTTGTTTCGACGTCATAATTTGCGAACAGCTGAGACTTTAGTGCACTTAACGTGTTATTGGTTGTTATCTTGGCACTGCATGTATGAACTATGTAAGCCATTAATATGATTTAAGTTTATGCTTAAATTATTTCCAAGCAGACTGAATCTCTTGAAACTGGAAACGTTTACTCTTCCGGCGCACCTGAGTTTACTCTTGTTACGACTTGATTTCACGTTATTTATTTCCGTTTAATTGATTTTTTTTGTGTGTTTCTTCGTGCTGGTCTTGTTCGTGTCTACCGGTTTCTTCGTTGGCCTTCGGACTTTTGACACTCGAATGCCCCATTAGTGCCTCTTTGCTTACCTCGATATATAAGCAAAGATTAACACAAATAGGGGTTGTAAAATTAAAAGGAAATTATTATAAAGCGAGAGTGGGTCGGAAAACAAGGCTTACCAGGAAAATATGCCTTGTTTGACTCTTAGAAAAAGAGAAAATAAGTATAAATGACAACATATTTGATTTGCAAAATACAAAAATATTTATGATTTTTTTTCTCATTCACTGTTATCTGAAATTCCGCTGATAAGGTGGTCAGTTTGTGTCAAGCATTATGATTTCAACCATATCCCTGATCTCGTACAGATAAAGTTTGTTGTTTCGTTTACGGGTAGATATCCGTTTGGGTGTATTCTAGATATATTTGAGTGACAATCATATAACGAAATCACAGATAACGAAAATAAAGAAACAAAAAGAATTTAAGATTATCATACCTGACAAAAGAAATACACAAAGTACACACGTATTCATTTTTGACCAAATAAAATAAATAATTTTAGGTTAACAAAAGTTACAGTTATTTTCCTTTAGATCTTAGTACAAAAAATGGATTAACTACAGATTTAAATGTAAATGGCTCAAATTTATTAATCAACAGGATATAAATTCATTATTTATGTAACGGACACTATTTTCATTTAGTTCAAGAATATATAATATAATATAAAGTGATACATAAATTTTATTCATTTCTCATTTAAGGAATAGCAAACGTTTTCGAATAAGTTTTCTTTTCATGAGTAGACAGAAATCAAATTGAAAAGAGCATCATGAACATGGTCTTTTTTAACTCCTGTTACTAATTTCATTTCATAAAATTTTCATCACAAGATGGATTTCTCTACTTTTTATTATTAACATGTGATTTAATAGTTAAAAGCCATTCGCTGTAAAATTCAAAGAATTTAACACATGCTGGTACATCGTAGGTCTTTTGGTTTTGATGATTTTCATAGTACAATTTTTTTAAGGTATAATTATAACAAAATTAACTCTCTCCATTTTTATTAACTTCCGTTGCCATGGTAACCACAGCGGCCATTTTTAACTCAGTGGATAGGCTAACTTTCATTACTTTTTTTATAAAAAAGATGAAAACCTATCAAATCAAAAATTATTATAATAGGGAGTAGAGACATTTATATAATTATATAAACTCGGTTGTACTGAGACACGATAAAAGGCTATTAAATGATAGAATTAACTATAAAAAGTAACAATTAGTTATTATTTCATTGACCGTGCATATAATAAAAATGTGACCATTTCTTTAGTTAACTGGTTATGAAATCGTCTTTGATAACTCGATGAAATGTCATATGTGTCACATGACCTTAACCGGGTCATGACCTTATGTGCATATAGAAAAAAGTGCACAAACGTACGCCGTAAATTTAAACAAAACCAGAAACAAATACTATGCTATGGTAAACTGTTTAATACGCCAATGAAACATGTAATTCTCAAATGATAAGCAATTATTATCACAGATAGAAATGTGTCATATCGTGTAACGTTTCTTAAAGGGATCCTTTCATGGTTAAGTCAATGACGTCATGGTTTGTACAAGGGAACTTGGCATAATGTCGTCTGCAAAATGAATCCCAGACAAAAGATGCGTTTTCGGGCATTTAAAGGGTTAGATGCATTTATAATAAAATATGGCACATGTTTATGGTAAGATATATTCGCGAAATCATTCAGAAAAGTATATTTTTGCTTAATTGATAAAATAATATCATTTTATATTGCAAGCATAAGGAAAGCCAAATATTGCTCAAAAACATCCATACACTATGCATACAATCTTTTGACACATTTTTTCAGTGTAATTTAGCGCTTACAAAGCATACATCGCAAAAAAATCACTAAGTCTTGTCATGGTTTTATAAGGGACGTCATGGTTTAGTCAAGTGTTGTCATGGTTTGGTCAAGGGATATTTAAAAATGAAATTTTAAATCTTATTCAATCATATGAGTTAACAGGAATGTTATATAGAGTAGACAGGTCTTATATAACCATATTTATGCATACTACATATCAACCGCCACTGGAAATTATTTGTTGTATATAATTTCAATGTGTGTTTGCCATTCATAAGACATATTAGAGTAATCATGAGAAAAATATTATTATACTGAAATGTCCATATTAGGTTTCATATGATTTTGAGTCTCCCATATCAGATTTGGGCATAAGCCGAGCCGAAATGTGGGTTCTAATATAAAAAATCATAGTCAAAATAGAAACAAAGGTATACAGGAAAACATTGACTAGGCATTAAGTTTAAAGCATGATTGTGCTTATTGCCGCTTATATATTTACTAAAACCACCTTATCAAAGAAGTATATCCTTTCAGTATTGTTGAGAATTGCGGGAATATGTAACGTCGGCATCGGCGCCGTCTAGTTTTCAGTGACGTTATGAATCGTTTCTATGTTTGTAAATCTTAGAGTCTGAATAGAATTTGAACCTGAAAGTCGTATTTATTCATAGTTAGAGAAAACCCAAACACAACGCAAAACCAACACCAAATACACACAACATTTGGTGCCGTGACCAGGATTCCAGGAGATAGAATGGACGTCAACAGACTCAAATCGCTAAGAGCTGGAAACAGAGCAGCAGTGACGAAATACATCAGAAAGTTGGAGGACACCATTGCCGAAACAGATGTCGACATCGAGGAAATTTCATCACTGTTGGGTGCGATTGAGAAGAAGAGGACCGCATTGGAAACGCTATATGAACAGATTGTCAACAAGACAGAATCGGAAGATATCACAGCGGAAGTCACAGACACAGATGACTACTACCTAGAACTAGACAACAAACTTCGTAAGTTTAAGAAATATCTTAAATCATCTTCATCTACAAATATTTCAATGCTTCGCACCAACGTTCCAGAGTTTGTACCAAGTACTAGTCAAACATATCAGCGTAATGAATTGTCATTTTCAAACTCCACGTCTAGCCAAAATCATCGTTTGCCTAAACTATCCCTACCAAATTTCAACGGAGATTTACTTGAGTGGCAGTACTTCTGGGATTCGTTTGAATCTACCGTACATTCCAATCACACATTGACAGATGTACAGAAATTTTCCTACCTAAAATCACTTCTACACTAAGAAGCTGCAAGCGTAATTTCAGGATTGACATTAACAAATCTAAACTATCAGAAAGCCATTAATTTGCTCAAAAGCAGGTACGCTCAAACGCACAAAATAACGAATGCATATATGAGAGCCTTACTAGATATGCCCGTCCCTGATGAGCACCTGGAGAGTCTCATGTCATTTTATGACAACGCCGAAGCTTATATCAGAGGATTGGAGTCCTTGGGACAATTTCAGGACATCTTTGGTTCGTTTTTGATACCCGTTATCGTAGGAAAATTACCTTATGAATTTAGAAGAAATATTACACGTGAAAACGGGGGTGATGATTGGTCAATACAAAAAACTTAGAGTTGCCATAGGTAAAGAATTATCAATACAAGAATCTATTCAAGTCATTGGCAAGAGCACATTTGCCACCCCCACCGCAAGTTTCCTTGTAAATGTTGGTAAAAATCACAGTAAAGAACGAACAAGCAACCCCATCAAATAAAAAGAGAAGACGAAGACGTGCGTGTATTGTAAAGGTAGCCATCGCTCAGTGGACTGCAAAGATGTAATTGAACACGAGAAAAAGAATCGGTGCAATATCAGTGGTTGTTGTAATACAGAAACGTTTGCTTCCTCCATAATATTATTTATTATACTATCATACAGGAGTCCTTGTACTGTTTAAGCTTACATTAGCTTACATGGTCAAGAATGGTCATGGTTTGGTCAAGGAATATTTAAAAATAATATTTTAAATTTTATTCAATCATATGAGCTAACAGAAATGTTTTATACCCAATAGGCATTTTTATAGGCATATCATATTTATATTGAGTTGTTCAATGGTAATCCCAATGGTATATAAATGAGGCAATGATTTTATTTGATTTTGGAGGGGGTGTTCAAGAGGTCAAGATGCGCATTAAGAAACACAGAAACACAGTATGTCGTCACACACAATTAAAATGGTGGAAAAACCTATTATGTTGCCCGATCTCTTAACTTTTGAAAATGTATAAAGCATGACATACATGTAATAGTATAAACCATGACAATTTTCCGTTGCTTCTACCAAACCATGACAAAATTTAAATTTGGTAAATAATCACAGCTGAGCAGATTTGAAGTTAACACAGTAAGCCTTTATCATCATGTTCATTTTTTTTAAGCTGGCCACACGATTTGATACTAAGATGAATGTATTTTTATATATTAAAGAAAAATCCCTTGTCCAAACCATGACCGCCCTTTACCATACTATGACCAAATCTCTTTACCAAACATTATACGATATGACACATTACTACCTAGGATTATACATGTATCTATGACCTAGTTGCTACGCTTTATTTGAATTTTTTTTATGCAGATCTACATTCATGACATACTCATATACACTATAAATATTAAGCAATTTAAAGGAAAAGGTATTGAGGTTCCTTGATCAGTTAATTAACAGTTGTCACAGGTAGTAGTAAGTCATTTCGTATAACGTTTGGTAAAGGGATTTTGTCATGGTTAAGTCAGAGCGCCATTGTTCGCAGAAGGGGAATTCGCGTACTGTCGCCTGCAAAAAATGAAATCATAATTAAACCGACACAAAAAGGCGTTTTCTGGCATTTAAAGGGTAAGATATATTTATACTAAAATGATGAAATACATGCGCTAATTCATTCAGGAAACATTAAACATTATTGTTTGTTTCAAGCATAAGTAAAGGCCAGATTTTGCCCAAATACAATCACTCACTGTGCATACAACCCTTCGACACATTTTACAGTGTAATTCAGCGCTCACAATGCATACATGGCAAAAATTTTGACTTGTCATAGTTTGGTCAAGGATGGTCATGGTTTGGTCAAGGAATATTTAAAAATAATATTTCAAATTTTATTCGATCATATGAGCTAACAGAAATGTTTTATACCCCACACCGGTCATGTATATGTTTTTTCATCATAATGCATACTCCATGTCAACCGCTACTGGAGAAATTAATCACTGTATAGTTTCAATGTTTGTATGCCATTCAGAGGACATGTCAGAGTTATCGTGAAATAAAGATTATCCTACAGAAATTTCTATATCAGGTTCCGTATCAGTTCAAGACTCCCATATAAGATGGAGGCGTTATCCGAGACAATAACAGCGCTCGAGAAATGATATGGGTTCTAACATGGAAACTCATATTAAAAAAATACAAAGATATACATCAAAACACTGATTAGGTATTAGGTTTAATGCACGACTTTGCTTATTGCCCCTAATATATATACTAAACACTCCCTTTCAATGTACATTTTCCTTTCAGTATTTATAGAAGGACATTCCATAATTTAATGACATTTACCACGAACTAAACTATTGAAAAGGGCACATATTCTTTCATCTCAGGGTATATGTTGTTATGCATGATATTTTTATTCAGTGCAACAGCAGTATTTATTGTATTACAGAAACGTTTGCTTCATCTATAATACTTTTTTTTTTCATATTAACATACATAAATAGCTGGTACTGTTTAAGCTTACATTAACCATATTCATATTGAATTGTTCAATAAAGGTTATAACAAAACTATCAGTCTCAGTGTCCAAGAAAAAAAAAACAAAACATGGAAGTCACACCGGAATAGGAATATATTGCAATGGTCCTCACTTGGTACAGGCATTTCAAACAAATCAAATGGTGGGTTAAACCAGGTTTTCTGGCACAACAAACCTCCTACTTCCATTGCGTGCTTAGGGGCCATAATGGCAATGGTAATGTTAATCCTAAGGGTTAATATATGTTGTTACGGTCTAGAGCAGAAGTTAAAATGATATAATATGTAATCAAAAATATATACCTGTTATATGCAAATACTGAAGGTAACGCTTTATAAATTACAGGGAAACAAGCCAATTAATATTTTGGGAGGAAGAGGGGGTTCGAGAAGCGTATTCAGAAACACAGAAACACAGTATGTCGTCAAACATAAAACAGCAGAAAAAAACTAATATTTTTCCCAGTCTCCTAACCTTAGAAAATGTGATAAACAATGACATAATGGTACAAACCATGACAATTTTCTGTCCCTTTGCCAAACCATGCCTAAATTTAAATTTGATTAATAAGCACAACTAACCAGTTTTAAAGTTAACACAGTAAACCTGTATAGTCATGTTCAACTCCTAGCTCTTTACCCGATTTGATACAAAAATAAAGGTATTTTTATATATTTTAGAAAAATCTCTTGTACAAACCATGACCTCACTTTACCATATCATGACCAAATCCCTTTGCCAAACATTATACGATATGACACATTACTACCTGTGGTAGTAACGTGAGATTTTCGTTGATGCAGTTCATGAACCTTTATGTAATTTTACAGATTACTGATTTTTCTTCACATTTGAAAGACTTTTTATGTTTTAAAATATAATATATGACAGTCAATAATGATATATTTTGGACATTTATAAAAGTTTATGTTTAAAGAAACCATGCAGCAAGTATAAACTCGGTATACTTTGAACAAGTTTTTCCTTCGCTTTATCCTTCCACTCAGACATGTGAATGGACTATTTCTGTCCTATTTCCTTTACACTTGTGTGTTACATGTAAACAACTCTTTAGATAGATTGTCACCAGATTGGATGTGGATAAGTACTTTTTATTCTATTGTTTTCTAAAAACTTTTACTCGGTCCACTATCATCACTTCCGGAAGATATTTGAGTCCTTTCAATCACATCCGAACTCTCGTGAAGTTGATTAAACAAGTAATTAGATCCAATTAAAATACAAAGACAGACCAGACAAAATGCCACTCTGTTCAACTGTCGAGCCATCCTTTGCCATTTTTCAGAGTCTCTCAAACGTACCAATTTGTCCCTCTACAAAAGAGAAAACAATGATGTCTAGTATATGCTTAAATAAGTTTTATTATAAATATAAAAAAACTCGAAGTAGGCGTCACACTTTATCTGTTGTTTTTGTGCATTTTATGCTGTTTTTTTTTTTCGCGCATTACTGTTTTCTTAGTCTTATTTTTAAGTCGACACCTTCTTTTTTTCAACTATCCGTACGCCGTAACCCACCTGTACAATGTGTATAACTTGTTACATTCTCCAGGTCATATTGAGATTTCTTTGACTAGTTTCTAATAATCAAGGTGGGAAATATATACAAATTAGTTTATTCAACTTTTTTGAAATATTTCATCGTAAAAAAAATATTTGGAATTCACTTTCAATGACAAATCTTTATAGTTCAATGTATAATTTTCATATGTTGGTAAATCATTTGAAATTTTAATTCAATTTGTGAAAAACCCTGTTTTCAATTCAATTGAAATGACTCTTATAAGAATCGAAATTAACTTGTAAGATATGTGACTAAATAACCTGACATCTTATTGCAGGCCTAGGAATATTTGTGAATTGGAATATAGAAAAGCTAGAATGGCATTCTTCCATGGAAGACATATATCAACCTGTGTCTTCAAATATTCGGTAAACAGGAAGTAGATGAGTTACGGGCATAAGACCGCTTTACACAATATAGTAAGAAAGGAGGAAGCTACAAGCTGTGTATACCAGATATCAAAAGACTGTGCCCGGAACAATGCGACAGAGTTTTTGTGACGCCGCAGGACGCAGGATGCTAGACACAGGAAGACGTAAGACGACGGATAGTGTCAAAGTGACTCCTGTATATGTGGCATTGCAAATTGTTGCAGGAAACATAACATGTGAGGAACATGATAATTTTGTTAACACACCTATTTCAGTAAAAATAAACAAAAGGAAGACAGCTGAAAAAAAAACAATATTATGTGCGATTGACGAAGACAATTATAAGGATTTTTGTCGCTATAAAACATTGCAGGCGACATTAGAAAGGAAGGAACGACTTCGTGATATATCTGTTAACACATGCTTACCTTATATGAACATTCAGTTACTATCGTTAACGGCCTCATAATATATTTCTCTATCCAGCTCGGCATACGACCTTCCCTTAACTGTATGCTTTGTGTGATAACATGCAACAGCAACGTCACACTGATTACAGTAAAGATAAACAAAAGAAAGACAGCTGAAATAAAAATGATGCGTTATTGACGACGAAAATTGCATGGAGGTTTGCTGTCTTAAAACATGGTTTTTCCCATCACTTCTTTTGGCTGTTTTTATCGTCAGTACATTTACCATTGCCATTTTCAATTTTTTTAATACATATTTATGCCCTGTTCTGTGTTTTCTGTCTGAATGTATGAGATTGATTACCCCAGTTAGGTTATTTTGTTGTTACAGGTACATGTACACGTACTTTAAAAATACTAATTGGTAATATTCTAGAAATTAATTGTCCCACCTCATAGAAAAAAAACTAATAAAGGAACAAAACAATAAACATGTTCTAAATGTTTCATTTTAAACCCTTAACGAAATGCTGTTTGGTCCTCCTTTTCTTAAATGCCTGTACCGGGACAGGACCATTGCGATTTTCAATTTATCCTGTATGTATTCCAGGTTATTGGAATTTCTCTTTGGAATTTGAGATTGATCCTCCAAGTTAGATGGTTTTGTTACTACCATTTTTTAAACTTTTAATTGAACAGTTGTATAATATGCTCCAAGTCTGTCCAACATGCTGTAAAAACCCGGGACATCAATATTACTACGAGAATCATCGACAAGCATATTGATATCAGTCGAGGATTAATATAGCAAATGGTTCATATTCTTGCCTTTTTATTTCATTTTATTATATATTTACAATATGACGGTTACATGAAAGGCATTGCAATTACACTATTTTGCTTTATATGCCATGATATATAAGTTGGTAATATAAGTACCAAATGGTCATCTAATACGTAGTTGATAGAAAATTGCTTTAACATACATGTATGATAAGAAATCTTTTTTTTTCTGATGCAGGTATCCATCGTTCTTGGATGCTATGATTACTTAGATGACAATAATAGCTGATTTGTTGATAGAGTGACATAGCTCAGGAAGTTTTTCTTGAAATGGTGACATAGTTCGGTACGTTTTCAATGAAATAGTGACATAGTTCAGTAAGTTGTCAATAAAATGGTGATACAGTTCAGTGAGATGTCTATAGGATTGTGACATTGTTCAGTAAAATTGGGTATTTTTACATTTTAATACTTACAAAACCAACAAGTTGTTTTACTAGTTTTTGGCAATTCATCAGTTACGAAGGACAGCAATACGGTAAAGGCCAAGAGTAAGTTGGTAGTTAAATCTATGGCGACGTCTCCAGGTGAGATGAAAAATGTAAATACAGTTGCGATAATAAATATAACAACAGGAAACAAAACGTTTTCTTCATAGTAATTCGGTCTCCTCTCCAACTCCATGTAATACTCCACACCAGCAAATACGTTGTCCAAATTATTATAGGTGATCAGCCCTTTGGTGACTCCTGTACCCTGTATTTGCCATTCTTCATGTGGGTACATTGTAAGGGTATTGGGGGTAGATTCTCCGAATTGAAGATCAATTGCAGAATTATCTTGCGGCCATGAATCGAAGTCTATATAACAGGTTTGACTATCGTAAGGAAATTTTGCAATGTTTACTCGGCATTTTATATCAACTATTAATTGAAAGCTCTTTAGCACGGTTCCATTATTGAAAATCAGTGTTTCAAAGTTTTGAATGTCTTCGTTGATTCTAGATGAAACAATTAAAGTTAATTATTCTTACAGGAATTATGCAAACTTATGCAAAAATGTTAAAACAACAATAAAAAAGGTATCGGTACATCTATATGGATGCTTCTGGTAATCATTAAAATGTAAGAATTATTTGTCCCCTTTTTATCATACGTTCACTGTACAGGGGTGAGCTGTGAGCAATGTGAATCTTACAATGTGATAAGTATTAAATTAATTTCCTTCCTTAAAAAACGTAAGCAAACCCAGTGTTCGATGTCTTTTTTTTTTCATTACCGAACCGGACCGGAATCATAGTTCTTTGTCGAGGCAAGGTCGCCACATGTAACATACCAACAGACGTTTTTAGATCTATGCTAGCATAGGGTGTGCTATAGCGCGTTTTTGTCTCTGCCCTTTTGGGCTTTCGACATTTGGATGCCTCAATTGTATCTCTTCTTCTGGCACCTATAACTATTTTCTGCTATATTCTTCGCAAGTCCAATCAAGAATTGACAACGTCGTTATCTAACATAAACTCTTTTGTTTCAGTTGTTTTTACCATTTTTGTTTATTTTCGATGTTTTTTAATTAATTTTATAATAAGCTTTTGGGCATAATTGATCTTTGAATATTTCAGCTTTTCGCGTTAACTGATTCCAATCATTAAGTTTCATTGCTAGGAAAAAATACTTATAATAATTACCCGTTAATTACTCTGACATCCGGGCTCCATGTTTTACCATTTGGGACAGAAATATAGTTCAATTTCTGGTGGTCACGCGGATTCCATGTCAAATTACAGTCTACCCATTTCTGTAAGATACACGAAAGAAAAATTATATAGGGGAAAGTTTTCGAAATAAATTAAACTGACTGTTATAAAGTAAGAAGTGATAAGATGAAAATGAAACTCTGATGAATTGAAATAATAGCAGCAGAAGGCAAATCGAGAATAAGGTGGGACAGGCAATATCGAGCAATTTAGCTTTATGCAGGGGATTTAGTGGTCCTAACTCTTACTCTTACGCGTGACGGTTTGCGCTGCTTGTGGAGTTTTATTTCCCCGAAGTTAACCCGCTCCGGCATCAACACTTTTGTGTTGACAAACATATCAAAGCTATAAGTTATCCGTTTAAATTTCTAAATTGTCAAAACCCTAAGGTTCTTCCTACCCCAGACATAGGTTGGTCTTAGTCATAATTTGGTTTCTCGTTCTACATTTTTTGGTATTATTCTTTGCTCTTCATATTGATATAGTGTTTGGCATTTTTAACTTTTTGTAGTCAAGAGCGCTTCTGATGAGTATTGAATAGACGAAACGCACGTCAGGCGTAGCAAAGTTTAAGTAAGGAACTTTGTAGTAATCTATATATTCAGACCTGCAGGATGGTTCTTTGTTTGACTTACATGACATATTTACCCAACACGGTTTACAGTCATGCTAACTGCATCATTTTCCGACGAATCCGGCATCTAATTAAATACTGTTGGCAGACGTCGAGTTTTCGGCGAACGTTTTAGGAATTTTACTAGCGAGGGCAAAAAAAAGATTTTTGGGTCCATTTGTCATGTAGCATTAGCCCATGGTCACTGGGGATTGATGAAAGAAATAAAACAGGTACTGGAAAAAGAGCTTGATCATTAACAAAATAAACGATAAGATAAAAAAAGATACTTTGTATATCCATTCAGATGATAGAATTTTTAAAGGAAACTTATGATTTTAAGAAATCGTTATTGAATTTTGTTTTAAAAAATTTAAATCAAATAAACAGAGTCTCACGGGAGCCTGTATTACACACCTGATTTCAAAGACTGATAAAATGAAAATGATTATTTTGCATATTTTGGAAATTTAAGCGAAAAACTCCTATAATGGATTATCATTTGGCTTACAGCTACATGTACATGTATCAAGGCTTTTGTAGAGCACATACATATATGACATACAGAATAGTCAAACATTTATTCAATCAAAAGCTTTTCTTGTTTACTTAATAAATTTATTCTGCAATGCAAAAAACATACATATACATATACATCTCTTAACGAATCATATAACACGTTGGGCCTTAAGGATACTTTTGTAGAACACAATGAGCCGAATGGTCTTAACTATTCACAGCGTTTCTATATTTCTAGTAGGAGTAATCTGTCAACTTTGAGCTGATGAGGATTAATGTAGAGCTCAATGAGCTGTTTAAGTAAACAACAGTTGTTTTCTTACCTGCAGTATTTTTCATTCTATAAGGCAAACAAATAGGTAAAATGCTATTTTTGACCTTTAAAGGGGAATCCTCAAACTGAAAACTTTTAATAAACGGACACCATTGTAAATCTCATTTAGCTTAATATTTAAGCAAACACCAGATTTTGTCAAATAGCAAAAGTATTCTTTCTACAGGTCGTAAACATTTAAAACGTGCTATTAATCTTGAAAGGGCCGTTTTCCTTTTAAGATGTTATCTGTCAACTTCCACCTCCTTGTATTGGCGACTATTGTTTAGTTGGGTCAGGTGAGCTTAAAAGGCGACAATAACGGCACAATAGTTCAAGACTATTTGCTACTTATTTCATTATTTTTCGGGGGGTATCAGTTTTCATGGTTTTCGTAGGTTTGGCTGATCCACGAAATTTGGTTCCCCACGAAAAGGAAACTTTACATTGTTTTGCATACTGGGAACTTAAGAACCACGAATCAAAGAACCCATGAACTGGCATTTTTCAACAATCCACGAAAATTGGAAAAAACGAAAGTAAACGAATCCACAGTATCTTATATTTTATGAACATTAAACATTTAACCAAGGGGAGTAGATAGCAAATATCAATTCATATAGTACGTCGGTCATATCGAATGAACTTTTTATTTGGTTGCATCAAAACGATGAAAGCAACATTCGCAATTTTTTTTTTATTTGACAAATGTCAGGTTTTGCACGTTAAACTCATCAGAGACACGCGTTTGCAAAGACACCCCTATTCAAAATTCATTTTTCAATAATGTGCTACTGTTACAATGCAGGCAATTGATTCAAAATGTTTCCCCAAGTAGTTTATAAAATGACTGCATTTTTTTACCGCAAGTCGGTTTACAACACAACTTACCAAATAAACTGTAAATGCTATTGAAGCTTTGTGGTCTTTAGTTACCTTGAAAAATAAAGAAAAACATTTCTTTTCAAGATAAGATGTTGCGTTACAAATTCGTTACTACAAAATGTTTTCACCGAAAATTGCTGTAAACCATAGGTCCGTTTGCTCATTTCTAAGATATGTAAGGTCAAAAATATGACTGGAAATAAAACACACAACTTTACATTGTAATGTATTTGGTCTTAAAAAGCATGAATTCCAATAGATTTTTGACAGAAGTGTCTATGGTCTGTATATTCTGAGAAGGTCATAAAAAAAAGAGTCTGTGTGTAAAAAAGAACGCTTTTAGTTTAGGCCTTTAAGTATTTTTCAGTTAATATAGTGTTATTTTCTTCCTATATTTAAGTGTATGCAGAGCAGAAACTGCAATAAAAAATTAAACCATAAAGCATACTAGATGGACATAGATATTGTAATTTTTTATCTTAATTCTTTAAATTCCTTGTGTAAGATTGTGGTAAAATCTACCCATTTTGGGTTAAGAACACGTAAGGTAAATTACTCTTGAATTTCTTCTTAAACGTTTTAATTACAAGATAATCAAGCTTCTCAGTGATCAAAATAAGAAAAAATTGAAATTCCATTATGTCCAATGAAAATTTTCAATGAAACTTGTTGGTCAATTTTTTAAAGATTTGGCAATTAAAAATTTAATCAAAGAACATATTTTAGCAAATTTTGAATAGAATTAAACGACACAATCTTATTTTAGCATGTGTTCTGCACTCCTTTAATTTCCTCTTAAGATTTTAAAATTAACTATGAAAATAATATTAGAATTCAATAAAATTTATTATATTAAGGTTCTGCTATTTGCTGTACACATACTGTAAAATCGATCAAAAATCAAGCCATGTTTCTTATGTAAAATGTACATGTATTGATGAACCTTACTAAGACCAGAGGCGTTCTAAAATCTTCTAAAGCAAGAAGGTGATATCCATTGCCTATATAATACCATTCCCTTTCCTGAAAAACTACCCGTGATATTTGACATAGTGTCTTATAATTGTGTTTTTCTTTTTTGAAATTAAAACCTTGAACCCTAAGATTTATACTTACAACTTCCACAATTTGTTGAATATCAATATCTGTAGTGACATTTGTAGGGTCCCCATTGTTGCAGAAAGGTCTTGTTTCGGCGTCATAGTCTGTGAATAGTTGAGACTTCAGAAACACTAACGGGTTGTTGGTTGTAATATTTATTGCATGTTCTTCTTGTATTTGGTTAGCTAAAAGATAACTAACTTTTAGAATTCCCGTTATATAATATAAGTTCATTTGCATAAAGACCAAAGTAAAGCCAAGCAATACATATAATAATACATAACATGAACATATACACATAACATGAACATATACACATAACTAGAGGCTCCCAGGAGCCTGAATCGCTCACCTGATCTCTTATGCCAAAGTTTAAATAAATTTCAAAAACTTTCAAGTATACAAGGGACTGTTCAATATTTATCAAAATACTGGGCCGGTGCATTTGTATACTGGGCACATAGTTTTTTTGCACTTTACAAATGCTGGGCGAATAGATTTTTGTAAAAATATTTCCGCTGGGCCACTACTTTTTTTAGGGTGATAAAATGTAAAAAAAAATGCTGGCATTGTAAATCATATAACGATAAAGTAGAAGATGAAGTTCATTTTCGATTTTTTTTACTCTTTTTAATAAAGATACATATCCCCATGAAATTTCAATTCATTCAGTCAATTGCCTCCTGAACCTTTGTTCTATACAAAATTTAAAATCATTTGTTTATATCTCAAACAGCGGCTATTTTTTTAAAAATACGTAGGATTTAAATAAGTATTTATATATATATATATATATATAGAAAATGATAATGAAATTGTTGCATTTTTTATGTGATGACTCACATTCATATATTTTTTTCATTTTTATGTACAAGTACATTTTTGTACATGATGATTTAGCTGTATTTGATTACACAATGTATGACATTATGTAACTGTTTTCATGACTTGAATATGCTTTATCCAATAAAATATTTGAATTTGAAAAGGCTCTTGATAGGCTATTTAGCTATTATTTTTTGTTATTAAAATATGGTAAGAATATTGCTGGGCAACAAGATTTTTTTACTGTTAAGTGACTGGGTCTATACTTTTTTCTTGATTAGGCTTTGCTGGGCAAATAGAAATTTTGACGATGAAAAGAAATTTGCACCGGCCCAGCATTTTGATAAATATTGAACAGTCCCCAAAGTTGCAAAACAATCCTTTCAGTGGTTTCAGAGAAGATTTTTGGAAATCAGTTTAAATTGATAGAAAAAATCAGTTAAAGGGCAATAACTGCTGTAAGGACCTTTTGATGCTGAACAAGAAAATTTGCTTCCGATTTTCTTTATCTCTTTTACTTTTTGAGTTATAAGCCAAAAACAATGGTTTGACCCCCCCTGTTCTATTTTTAGCAACGGCCACCATGTTGGTTGGTAGACATGTATATAATTCACAAACTTGGTAGAGGACATCCTAAAGATCATGTATACCAAGTATCAATGCAATCCCTTCAGTGGTTTTTTTGAAAATCAGTGTAAATTAATGGAAAAAAAAAAAAACAGTTAAAGGGGAATAACTCTTAAACGGCTGATCTGACAATTTAGACCTTGAAATCATTTTTGTAGATCTCAATGAGCTAAACAATTCTGCAATGCTAACTTTTCCTCTAGCTCTAACGGTTTTCAAGATATTGTCCAAAAACTGCAAAAATGGTCAAATTTGATGATTAAAGGGCAATAACTCCTATAGGGAGTCGTTTCACAACTTCGACTCAAAGGAGAGATTCGTAGAGCTTTTAATGCTGAACAAGGAAGGTTGCTTCGGATTTTCTCTATCTTTCATACTTTTTGAGTTATAAGCCAAAAACAATGGTCTGACCCCCTGTTTTATTTTTAGCAACGGCGGCCATGTTGGTTAGTCAACATGTATATAATTCACAAACTTGGTAGAGGACATCCTAAAGATCATGTATACCAAGTATCAATGCAATCCCTTCAGTAGTTTTAGAGAAGAAGATTTTTGAAAATCAGTGTAAATTAATGGAAAAACAGTTAAAGGGGAATAACTCTTAAACGGCTGATCTGACAATTTAGACCTTGAAATCATTTTTGTAGATCTCAATGAGCTAAACAATTCTGCAATGCTAACTTTTCCTCTAGCTCTAACGGTTTTCAAGATATTGTCCAAAAACTGCAAAAATGGTCAATTTTGATGATTAAAGGGCAATAACTCCTATTAGGAGTCGTTTCACAACTTCGACTAAAAGGAGAGATTCGTAGAGCTTTTAATGCTGAACAAGGAAGGTTGCTTCGGATTTTCTCTATCTCTTATACTTTTTGAGTTATAAGCCAAAAACAATGGTCTGACCCCCCTGTTCTATTTTTAGCAACGGCCGCCATGTTGGTTGGTCGACATGTATATAATTCACAAACTTGGTAGAGGACATCCTAAAGATCATGTATACCAAGTATCAATGCAATCCCTTCAGTAGTTTTAGAGAAGAAGATTTTTGAAAATCAGTGTAAATTAATGGAAAAAACAGTTAAAGGGGAATAACTCTTAAACGGCTGATCTGACAATTTAGACCTTGAAATCATTTTTGTAGATCTCAATGAGCTAAACAATTCTGCAATGCTAACTTTTCCTCTAGCTCTAACGGTTTTCAAGATATTGTCCAAAAACTGCAAAAATGGTCAAATTTGATGATTAAAGGGCAATAACTCCTATAGGGAGTCGTTTCACAACTTCGACTCAAAGGAGAGATTCGTAGAGCTTTTAATGCTGAACAAGGAAGGTTGCTTCGGATTTTCTCTATCTCTTATACTTTTTGAGTTATAAGCCAAAAACAATGGTCTGACCCCCCTGTTCTATTTTTAGCAACGGCCGCCATGTTGGTTGGTCGACATGTATATAATTCACAAACTTGGTAGAGGACATCCTAAAGATCATGTATACCAAGTATCAATGCAATCCCTTCAGTAGTTTTAGAGAAGAAGATTTTTGAAAATCAGTGTAAATTAATGGAAAAACAGTTAAAGGGGAATAACTCTAAAACGGCTGATCTGACAATTTAGACCTTGAAATCATTTTTGTAGATCTCAATGAGCTAAACAATTCTGCAATGCTAACTTTTCCTCTAGCTCTAACGGTTTTCAAGATATTGTCCAAAAACTGCAAAAATGGTCAAATTTGATGATTAAAGGGCAATAACTCGTATAGGGAGTCGTTTCATAACTTCGACTCAATGGAAAGATTCGTAGAGCTTTTGATGCTAAACAAGGAGGGTTGCTTCGGATTTTCTCTATCTTTCATACTTTTTGAGTTATAAGCCAAAAACAATGGTCTGACCCCCTGTTTTATTTTTAGCAACGGCGGCCATGTTGGTTAGTCAACATGTATATAATTCACAAACTTGGTAGAGGACATCCTAAAGATCATGTATACCAAGTATCAATGCAATCCCTTCAGTAGTTTTAGAGAAGAAGATTTTTGAAAATCAGTGTAAATTAATGGAAAAACAGTTAAAGGGGAATAACTCTTAAACGGCTGATCTGACAATTTAGACCTTGAAATCATTTTTGTAGATCTCAATGAGCTAAACAATTCTGCAATGCTAACTTTTCCTCTAGCTCTAACGGTTTTCAAGATATTGTCCAAAAACTGCAAAAATGGTCAATTTTGATGATTAAAGGGCAATAACTCCTATTAGGAGTCGTTTCACAACTTCGACTCAAAGGAGAGATTCGTAGAGCTTTTAATGCTGAACAAGGAAGGTTGCTTCGGATTTTCTCTATCTCTTATACTTTTTGAGTTATAAGCCAAAAACAATGGTCTGACCCCCCTGTTCTATTTTTAGCAACGGCCGCCATGTTGGTTGGTCGACATGTATATAATTCACAAACTTGGTAGAGGACATCCTAAAGATCATGTATACCAAGTATCAATGCAATCCCTTCAGTAGTTTTAGAGAAGAAGATTTTTGAAAATCAGTGTAAATTAATGGAAAAACAGTTAAAGGGGAATAACTCTTAAACGGCTGATCTGACAATTTAGACCTTGAAATCATTTTTGTAGATCTCAATGAGCTAAACAATTCTGCAATGCTAACTTTTCCTCTAGCTCTAACGGTTTTCAAGATATTGTCCAAAAACTGCAAAAATGGTCAAATTTGATGATTAAAGGGCAATAACTCCTATAGGGAGTCGTTTCACAACTTCGACTCAAAGGAGAGATTCGTAGAGCTTTTAATGCTGAACAAGGAAGGTTGCTTCGGATTTTCTCTATCTCTTATACTTTTTGAGTTATAAGCCAAAAACAATGGTCTGACCCCCCTGTTCTATTTTTAGCAACGGCCGCCATGTTGGTTGGTCGACATGTATATAATTCACAAACTTGGTAGAGGACATCCTAAAGATCATGTATACCAAGTATCAATGCAATCCCTTCAGTAGTTTTAGAGAAGAAGATTTTTGAAAATCAGTGTAAATTAATGGAAAAACAGTTAAAGGGGAATAACTCTTAAACGGCTGATCTGACAATTTAGACCTTGAAATCATTTTTGTAGATCTCAATGAGCTAAACAATTCTGCAATGCTAACTTTTCCTCTAGCTCTAACGGTTTTCAAGATATTGTCCAAAAACTGCAAAAATGGTCAAATTTGATGATTAAAGGGCAATAACTCGTATAGGGAGTCGTTTCATAACTTCGACTCAATGGAAAGATTCGTAGTGCTTTTGATGCTAAACAAGGAGGGTTGCTTCGGATTTTCTCTATCTTTCATACTTTTTGAGTTATAAGCCAAAAACAATGGTCTGACCCCCTGTTTTATTTTTAGCAACGGCGGCCATGTTGGTTGGTCGACATGTATATAATTCACAAACTTGGTAGAGGACATCCTAAAGATCATGTATACCAAGTATCAATGCAATCCCTTTAGTAGTTTTAGAGAAGAAGATTTTTGAAAATCAGTGTAAATTAATGGAAAAAACAGTTAAAGGGGAATAACTCTTAAACGGCTGATCTGACAATTTAGACCTTGAAATCATTTTTGTAGATCTCAATGAGCTAAACAATTCTGCAATGCTAACTTTTCCTCTAGCTCTAACGGTTTTCAAGATATTGTCCAAAAACTGCAAAAATGGTCAAATTTGATGATTAAAGGGCAATAACTCGTATAGGGAGTCGTTTCACAACTTCGACTCAATGAAGAGATTCGTAGAGCTTTTGATGCTGAACAAGGAAGGTTGCTTCGGATTTTCTCTATCTTTCATACTTTTTGAGTTATAAGCCAAAAACAATGGTCTGACCCCCTGTTCTATTTTTAGCAACGGCGGCCATGTTGGTTGGTCGACACGTATATAATTCACAAACTTGGTAGAGGACATCCTAAAGATCATGTATACCAAGTATCAATGCAATCCCTTTAGTGGTTTCAGAGAAGAAGATCTTTGAAGAAAAGTTAACGGACGACGGACGACGGACAACGGACGACGGACGGACGACGGACGCTTAACGATGACAATAGCTCACCTGACCCTTCGGGTCAGGTGAGCTAAAAAGTACACACAAATATAAATAAGACATAATATCAGAATTTACACAGAAAATGCATTAATATGATATGCATGCACTTGACCAGTATATACCTCATTTTCGCAACTCTAAGGGTTGTTTTATAAAGTCAATAATCATGAAAAAACATCCATATCCGAGACTAGAAAAAGTGCAAGTTAATTAAAATAATCAAGTTGGTTAAAGTTTGTATATTTATTAGATATTTTGTTTAAAAAACTATTACCTAAACTGTTTATTTGGCAGTCAAAAAAGAGGTGTGCCTCGTTATCTAAGACAGGGCTGTCCCTTTGCCAATTTGAGTTAATCGACTTTTTTCATATACATTAAGTGTCGAATAAATATATAATTTTTGTTTCAACGAAAAACATAGTAAACGAATATTTTTTATGTTGTTATGTGGTTTGTTTTGTTGTGATGATTTTTGTTTACCGGTTGTGTCTTTGTCTTTACGGTTTTATGATACTGATTACCCCTTTGGTACACCTTTGCTTCTTTGATAGGAAACTCTTGTGCTGTTTTAACCTGTTTTTGTGAATTTCCAATTTTTGCCTAGATGTGAGCTGGTTTGATATAGATTTTATTACTTTGACGAATTCTTTTAACATTCTAATGACTAATTGTTGCTTTAACTCATTGACAGAAAATTCAATGCTAACACAAGGGGTCCTATACGTTTATCGCGATTTCTGCACGTTAATAATAATTAACCAAGGTTCGGTCTAAAAAGCGCACGTTAAACGTTCAGTGAGTCGGTGCGTTAAGAGTAAAAACCTCAAAATTTTGCACAAAACACAGTTTTGACAAAATATATGGAGTCTTTGGGAAAACTTAAATGCATCTGTCCAAATCGTAGCTATTCTTTAACCCACTGGTGTAAAAGAAAAAGGTTTTCATTCAGTCATTTTTTCATAAAACCGAAAGGCGAGTTGCTACTATCATGTTTTATAAAGTATCAACTTGTGAAAATATTAAATTTCAGAACATATTTTATAGATAATAATAATTTTTTTAGTGTTTTATGATTGCAAAAGATTAACGCACCACTTGGAGTTAAATATATAGGTAACATGCACATTTTTATGTTATAAATGTGATTTTTGTTAAATGTTCTGCCAATATTGTCCGTTAATGAGTTCATTCGGTTTTTTAAACTCGTTAATGAGTAGCCGAACATTTTATAATGATCGAATACAATATATTTTTTTCTATTTGCGTCTTACATCAAGGTTTACATCACGTTTTTTTAAAATCAGTTAAGCCATTCAAATATTGTTGATGATTTTATTTAATGTAATTTTCTTGCTTTTAAGTGAGAAATACTTATTAGAACAAGTAAAATAATACTAGTCATGTTTTCATCCCCACAATGTAAACTTAAATTCCGCATGTATAATATAATCTCGTTTTGCTAAGTTGGTTAAACAAGGACAAGCACAGGTTCGCAATTCTTAATGTCGACTATGAAAAGATATTTTTCGTCGAGGTCAGTGAAATTACGATCGTCGGACCAGTAAAATTAAAAATAATACAGAAGGGCAAATACATTTCCTATAGGAAATATGTTTTTTACCAGTTGATTTGGTGTTTAAACAATCGGCATCCAGTGGGCACACATTGCATTTTTGAAAAATCATATATAGCGGACTTTTTACAATCACTTCGACCATAGATATGTATATGACAGGTCTATGCTTCGACAAAAAACAAAGGAGTGTCGATTTCAATCTCACCTTTTGTTACTTTAATGATGTTTTTCAACTAAACAATAATTAATCCTCGACTTGCTAATTGGTCATTTTTACATCCGATATATCCCTCATTTTCGTTTCCCTGGTACATTAAAGAACTTTTTAGATCATCGAAAACCAAATTCATCTGAAAAAAACTTGTCATGACTTTTCAATATACTATGGCTAGTATTCATCCTTTAAAGATGCCTATTCTTACGGTCAGTCAAGACTTGTTTAGACATTATAATCTGCACACATCTAAATTGATTTCGAGGAACGTTTTTTCTTTTTCCATCGATACTTTTTGTTTCCATAATTAGAGTTTCTTTTGCGTTTCATGATCTGAAAATATGATGAATGGCATCAAAAGAATGAATGCTTGGTGTGATTTTTTTAATGAAAATGCAATCACCTTATAAATGCATGACAAATGGTTATGATTAAACCATATGCGTTTTGGGATATATAATCAAGATCATCGTTGAAGTGAGGGGTGCTTGATCATAAACAAAAGTGAGTTTCCATCGAAGAATTAAAAGAAGCTATCGCTTTAATTATAATCCTTATATTAACTCATTAACGTGCAGTTTTAACGGTTGAGTTTTGTCGTCGCTTACTCATTAACTGACCAAATGTTCCTAACAATCACGAAAAATAGACTTTTGAAGCATTTTTACAAAAGAAAACTCAGTCAAAAGTTCAACAATGTTTCATAAGCATATTATCGTTGATAATGTTCATTTTTTTGAGTTTTTCTATCGATAATAAAGATTTTTAAGGAAAAAAACCTTACGCCGTTCTGGAAAATGACATTGAAAATTTTAGGTTGAGTCACACGCCTTTCCGTTTTATTGCGAAAGGAGACCTGAATTCAGTGTTTTGATCATATATGTACAAGTAGAAAGGTATACCATTTTGACAGATGTAATTTTTAAATTTCGTTATTTTCAATAAAACATAATATAAACAAAAATTTACTGACCTTTGTGAAAATTCTCCGATAAATTTTGATTAACGCACCCGAATAAACTCAGTAACGTGCCACTTTCTCGATAAAAAACTCGTAACGTGCAGAAAATGCGATAAACGTATAGGACCCCTTGTAACAGCATGTACAAAAACTATATCAAGCCCGATTTTCATAAAACATCACAAATAAGAGATTTCCTCAAATCCTTCCTCAACTGAGATTTCTTGCAATTTCATTTGGTCAATATTTTAGTTGAGGACATATTTAAGGACATCTAAAATTTGAGATATTTTTCGAAACTAGGGCCGGATACGGGAAGCATAATAATTATCATGCTTCTTTTTATCCAGCTGCATAAAAATTGTGCAACCCGAGGTTTCTTGCAAGAACGACTAATCGCTATTATCAGTTTTGTCGTTAAAAATTAAAGAGGAATAAAGAGTATATATGCATGACACAAAATTACATTGAAAGAAAATGCAAACTTTTATTGTTGTTCTTATTCCTTCAAGGTCGCACCTCAATGCATCTCGAGAACGGTCTCAAGATCAAGAAGAGTTCTTGTTCTAAAAATTGATACATGTATTCAATTTGTTTCATTCAGTTTTTTAAAGAAGCAAAGGTACCAATAGGAATCCGAATGTGAAGTGTCTAACGGGAAAAAGACAAAATCAATAAACACCAATGAAAACAGCATTAAGAAACAAATACCATAAAGCACAAAATACAAAAACAACTGTATAGAAATCAACAAGTTAAAAGTGGAATCATGTCAAAACAATAGTGATCTCAGGTGCTCTGGAAACGTAAGCAGTTCCTGCTTTCTAAAGCACATTCGTTGCTTCTGCCCATGGTCAATTCAACGTGGTACGACCGATACAAGAAGTTCACACGGACGATGAATAACTGATTCTTAGAAGGTGTTTTGGTGAAGCATAGAAAATAGGGTAAATTATACTTAACATCAGATTAGAATGAAAGGTCACTAGGTAAATTCTAAATTGTCTTATAGCAATGAACAAAAGGATGTAATAAACACATTATTTCGTCGACTTGCATTACTGAGTCAACTTGCAGTGAATATTATACAAATTTTGTTAACAAAATCTGGACACTGGAAACAGGATTGTTATTCTAGTTTTAACTTTTTTGTTAACAAAATTAAAATCAATGATAATCCATCATAAAGACGAATCTCATGCATCGTTTGGTTGAAAAAAATGTGATGTAAATTAATATTTCCGAATGTTATTTAAAAAAATTTAATAACATTTTCAATAACGTTTTGAAGATTCCAGTTTTCCATAACATTATGAAAACACCAGTTTCAACACGAAGATATCAGTTTTCCATAACATAATGGATTTATCAGTTTTTCATAACATTATGGATATCTCAGTTTTTCATAACATAACAAAAACACATGTACCAATTTTTCATAAGAGAAGAAAGACACCATTAGTTTATAACAAAGAAGATTCGGTGATACTAAAACTTTAATGAAAAATATAACTGTTACATTGAAAATCATGAGATGTGAAATAAATGTTCGCGACACAATAAACATCTATACTAACGGTAATTTTTATATTCTCAATAGAAAACATCGATATCGATAGACAACAAATTAGGATTAAGGTGTTGTCTACCATTTTAAGGGATAGGATCCAGAAATATTTGAAAAGGGGGTTTCGCTTATTGTTTACTGATCATGAAGTCGACAAAATGGATTCCACGTCATTTTTGCTCAAAATCTGCGCGAAAAAATTACAAAATGTTCTAAGGAAAGAGGTATATGTTCCAACCTCATGAGCCCTTCTCGAATCCGCCATTTTTTGAATTTTTCTCCTATTGTCTTTTTCTTTGGAAAAAAGTAAAACTACTTAACCGGATTTGACAGGCCAAATTGACCTTTAGCTATGCAACAGGTGTGTTGCGACAACCAGGATCTGCTTACCCTTCCGAATCACCTGACTAAGACTTGATTTTACGATATTGATTGCTCCTCAGTAATATGTTTTTATTTTGTTTTTGTGTTGCCTGTTTCTGCTTGTTATTCTCTTTCTTTTTGTCTTTTCATGCTGTTTGCATTCGAATGTCCCATTTGCACCTTTCTGTTTCCTTCGAAATTCGTTTAGAAATGATCAACTTATAGGAACTTTAAACTTGATATTTATATATCCTGGATTTGGGGAAAAAGATTGATGATTATGGAAACTTTCTCCAGCTTGCAGCTTTCGAGTGAAACCTTTTTAGCGGCCCTAATGAGCCTATCCATATAACCCTACAAAAGATTCTTTAACTTTACCTTGCATCCATCACTTTACACGGGACTGACTCTTTCATCCTTTCTGACTTCAAATGGAGTCAAGAGAGAGTCGAACAAATGGTCCACGAAACAAGCGTGATTTTTTTTTGTCCCGCGCCGCAACGCGTAACGGGGATAGAGAAATGCCGGGCCTCCGTCTGTCCGTCCGTCACACTTTTTGTTACAACTTTCTTAGCTACTATTATAATCCTAGGCTTTAAATGTTTGTTTGCAGCTTATGCTAAGGATTACATGTGGTTGGGTGCGTTTCCAGGGTTGTCCCTTACCTACTTCATGTTAAACGGGCTGACTTTGTTCAAACATGGAATTTTTTTTCGGATCTTTCTCAGCTACTGCTATTTGTGAGATTTTTATTTGATATGTAGCCTCAGGTAGGGGTCTCATATTATGGTCTGTTACTTACCTACTTCATGTTTAACGTGCTTAGAATTTTCCGAGGGAAAAAATGAAAAAAAAAAATCATAACAAACTGAACTTTTACTATCATTGGACTTTAAATATTTGGTATGCAGCTTCAGTAAAGGCGTTTCATATGGTGGGATGCATTTCTTGATCTGTCGTATACCTACTTCCTGCTTAAATAGCTGACTTAGATTTCTTCAAGGGTAAAAAAATGGGGGAAACAATATTCGTTCCAGATCTCTTTGCTATTACTATTCGTTGGCTTTCAATATTTAGTGTGCAGCTTAAGGTATGAGTCTTATAATTATATATTGGTATGCGGTTTCAGGCTAGTCGTTTATCTACATCCTGTTAAAAGAGCGGACTTAGAATTTTTTTGCCACTCGGTGGATCCAGGAATTTCGTTCTTGCTATCTTTCAATTTCGATAATTTGTTTAGCAAACAACACCATCCTGTCAAGGATTTGTCCTGTTATTAACATCCTGTCTTCTTTCCCTGTCATTTTATTTCAATTGAGTAGAGCCACGAAAAATCAAAAATGGAGAAAAAAATAAGCTCACTTTATCAAGGATGTTGGAAAATTAAGTTTCATGTAATGAATTTTGCTACAATGTACATGCACGCTTGGCGCCCATTTCATCTTTCATGTCTTTTCAAGACTCATCAAAGGCGCTCTATCAAAAAGATTGATAATGACACACACCACCATTAAGCAATTAAATCTACATAATTATGCCGAACTGGTATCCAAATTATTACTCAGATCAGCCAAACCTACGCCCTGGGTAGGACAAAAAACTTAAAGCTTTATAGAGTTGTAACAATTACGAAATTTTCACTTTCAGAAATGTAGGTTTTTTCTTGAAAACAACCTTTATTTGAAACTGCATCTTTCAAAATTTAAAGTTAATTCATCGTATCTGTTTGCTTTTAAACTAAATGAATGCTCAATAACATATCTAATCATTAGTATGTCCCTTACTTAAAAATAGAAGCATCCGAAAAAAAAGCATTTTGACCTTTCTAAGCATTGTTAAATGGAGGTGTGTACCCATGCGACATTGATGCGCCCTTGCATCCCAAACATAATGAATAAGTCGAACACCTCTGAACAGCACTAAGAGCACATACTAATCTGCCAAATATCCTTGTATATATTTTGAAAAGTATGCCGTTATTTATTATATAGGAAATACATGAAATAGGAACCTTGCATGTCAAATAATGGGTTAAGACAAAGTTTGTCCATACTTAGCAATCTTGTTAAATCTAAAATCTTTCTAGCATTTAATGCATGGTGGACGAAAGCTTCCGTGTGTGCTTAAAGACGACGAAAGAACAAATGCCTCAGACATGTCGCCATGAGGGCTTACAATAATCATACATTCAGAATTATCGAAACCCAGATCAAAAATAAAATGCCCCCTCGTGTCTGGACTTTTTCGTATAAAATATATTAAATCTTATTTTGGCAGCAAAGGTTAAGAGATACAAAATATTCTGAATAAGGGACCGACCATTTGACTTGAAGGGGGGCCTTGGTTTATATTATATTTTGAAAATTATTTTTGATGAAAAATATATTTTAGCAGCAGAGGGTAAGAACAAAAATATTCTGAAGAAGGATTTCTGTCATATAAAATAATGATAATAATGAAAAAAAAAAATTCTGTCGCAAAGCCTTCGAATATTAAATAATTTAAATAAAAAAAATCTGACCAAAACAAAAAACTAAGCCCCCCCTTCAAGTTAAATGGGTCCGTCCCTAAGGATTTCTTTCCGTATGAAATAATGATAACATTGAAAAAAATCCATATCAACACCTAAAATATCTTTGTTTCTCGCCAAAACAAAAACTTAGTCCCCCCTTTCAGGTTAAATGGTCAGCCACTAAGACTTGCACCCTCAAATTTTATTGACAAAAAATATTTCAAAATATTGAAATATACCAGATAACTTTTATTACAAATATATACTTCTTTAAAACGATCTATCTATTTAATTCTTAAAGTGGTAGTACCTTAGATTTTGCATTGTGATCTATAGAAAATAACAGTAGAATATCTTGTTTGTCAATTTTAACATGTATAAAGGAAAAGAGAAATTTACAAATGCACGCGGGAATCGATTTGTGAGAAATTTGTTGATAAAACAAACGGAAGTATCAAGCTATTATTATTTATGTAAAAGAATTAGAAGAATAAAGGGATTGAAATCGACTTTGCATTCTACTGACCATTTACACAAGCTGGTTAGCGATTTACGGACGATTAGATAAATCGAGGAACAATGGATCAAACAAAAACAAAACGATTTGTACTTTCTTCATTCTAGCCTTAAAGTTTTTGGTTTGTGGAATATACGAACACAAAAATATCAAAGCATTGCTTGTCTTGAATTGAAGTGGCGTCTTATTGTCATGTTGTGTCAAGTTTAAAAGATCAAACTTTAAGGTTAGGAGATGAGTTTCAGATTGTGATTTGATGCATTCTTCAAGGACTCAAACTATTAAATTTGTCGCGCAGTTCTAATCAGTCTTTAAGTTAGAAGAAAAACAAATCTATGACCTTCGTCGTATAATACCCCCCCCTTCTCTTGATAGTATTCACTTATAAAATATTGTATAGGCCACAACTGCAAGAAATTTTTAGCATTAATTAAGCAATATTTGCCTGCAAATTTTAAATATACAAAATAATGTAATAAATAGATTGTTCAAGATATTTTTATTTTGCACTTTAACTTAAACAGATACAATTACAAAGTATAAACTTTCAATGGCATAGTTGTGTGTTTAAACTAAAACCATGATAGAAAATACAAATATTGAAATTTTCAAGTAAAGTATTTTTTAAAATAACGTTTAATTTTTGTTGCATCTAAGAGATGGGTACTCATTTCCTTCTTATGCCCAATTCAATCCCTAATTTGCTATTGAAAACAAAAATCATCAGATCAATTTTTTGTTTCAAATGCACAAATACATAACTTCACGAGAAAAATTGTTAACATTCAATCATGATAATTCAGTCAGAGGTATAGTAAGTTGTGGTTATTTGCAGTAAGGGTAACCCCTTTTTGTCTAATGGATGGCTAGGTCCAAGTTTCACTATTGGAAACTTGAAAAAAATCTTTTAAAAAAGATGCAAAATTATATTTTGTTATAAAAATTATAAAAATTCGTTTAAAGAAAATCCAGTGAGATATTAAGGAGGACTTTCAAACTGGGGCAAGCAACATTTTTTCTCTATTTGTAACAGATTTCATTCTATAGGTCAAACACAAAACTAAACAATATCTTTTCACCTAAAAGGCCAGTTGACAATTTTGACCCTACAATCATTTTGTAGATTTCAATGAGCTTCACAATTTTCAGTTTTCAAGATAAAGTCCAAATAAATGTGAGAATAGACGATTAAGGGAAAAAAAACTCTTACAAGGAGTTGCCCCAAAACTTTGACACTACGGAGAGTTTTGAAGAGCTTTTGATGCTGGAGAAGGAATGATGCCTCGGATTTTTTTCTATTTCTTATACTTTTTGAGCAATCAGGCAAAAACTTAGGTCTGACCCACCTGTTCTATTTCTAGCAATGGCAGTCATGTTGGGTCAGGTGAGCTAAAAAAACGAAACACGCATTTAAAGTTCACCAAAATGAGTTTTTATTTTTTTTGGGGGGGGGACAGAGCGGGTCAAAAAGATTTTATATGTATTTATTTTTTACGTTTTATCGCTAAACTAAAAACAACAATACAAGGTTCAGAAGAAGATAATCTTGCTTACTACAATATTAATTCGATCAGATTTTTGAATACGAGGCTGCAACAAAGATTGTGTAACAAAGTCGTGAATATCCCCATTAATTAGATACGAGTAAGGGATCAGCACCCTAATGGACACACGGACGGACGTACCTTCATGTATTTCTCTCTTCATATAATATATTCAACACTTTTTAAGAAAGAGTCTCGTGCGGGGCCCGGGTGGCGAATAGGCCCGCAGCAGAGCCTAGATTGTCGTAAGAGGCGACAAAGGGTCTTGGGATTCTGACTTCGGGTCAGTGCTCAGCCCACAGAGCGACCAAGTGTGAACCCTAGGAGGCTGAATAGGGTATCCCTCGTCCGCGGGGGTTGTCAGTTCTATAATACGGAAACCCTGACCGCCGACCATAGTGGGCCAACGTGTTTGGAGAATGCCACGCTTCATGCACGTAAAAGACCCCTTTGTGGACCACCAAGTAGTGCACCACATAGGCTAAATTATCCGCCCCTACCCACTTCTCCCCTTTTCCTGTGGTTCTTCAAAATTTACCATCCCTGTGTTTCCCACCCTATCCCATATTTCATATATCATCATCATTTCATGTTCATTGTATCATCCTTTTCATGTTCATCGCCTGTAAATAACCTATATAGCGTTGCACGGGCGTAAAACACCAACTCACTCACTCACATTTTAAGAAAGAAATATACATTTCAATTTGTTCTCACCTTTATAAAAATAATTAGAAAGACATAATAAACTGTTTTGAACATTTAACAACTATGCAACAAACATAATTTAAAAATTGTATACATATTGGCTTATTAGCTTTTAGTAAATAAGAACAACATGCATCTGCTCAGTAAGCTAAAGAGCTAAAATTTTGTCATTTAACGTCTTATTCCTTTCTCGTGCGTGGAACCCGCATGAAAAGTAGGCCAGCAGTAGCGGCAAGCCTGTTTACCAAGAAGCATCCAGTACCTTGATTATGATTCGGGGTGCATTACCAGTATGGCGAATGGGGTTGGTGGTCTAGGTGGTTGGATGGGGTAGCCATGCAATTTAGCATGTAAAAGAGGAAATAAAAGAAGAGTGTATTAGGGTAACCACTTTTAAAGGTAAAGTCGTATGAACTGAAGAACTGTTTTTATGGCCCGACCACGTATTTGGATCAACCATATAGTTTTACCCTCGTCCGTCTGTAACACTTTGGTTAAGTTCTTGGTTAAGGTCCATTACTCGGATACTCGATGTTGGGGGTCAATGATATTTCACCACCAGATGGGTCTTGGGTAGGGCTACACCATCCACTAGAAATGAGGTCACTGTGACCTAAATTTTATGCATGAACGACTTTGGTTAAATTCTTGGTTAAGGTCCATAACTTGGATACTAGATGTTGGGGGTCAATGATATTTCACCACTAGATGTGTCTTGGGTAAGGTGACACCATCCCCTAGAAATAAGGTCACTGTGACCTATATTTAACGCATGCATGACTTTGGTTAAGTTCTTGGTTAGGGTCCATATCTTGAATACTACATATTATTATTATTTTTTTTTTTAGTCTGCTTTATTTTTTTTTTTTTATAATTCTGCTTCATTTTAAGTGTTTGCTTTAATATATTAATTTGCTAGCATGCTGCTTAGTGCTTTTTTAGTGCTGCTTTATTTTAAAGCTCTGCTTTAGTGCATTTATTTTGCTCTTATTTATTTAACTTTATTATACTGCTCTCATTTAATGTCAACTTTGTACCGCTGTATCCATATTATTACAGCTTTTGCATGCATGTTTGAATGTTGTATATTGTTTGTCTATGTGTTCTTAAAATTGTGATGTGTATATATGTTTGTCGGTTCAAAGGCTCATGAGAGCCTATGTTATTTTTTATCTGTCTTGCCGACTTTAAATAAAGATTATCTATCTATCTATCTATCTATCTATCTATCTATCTATCTATCTATCTATCTATCTATCTATCTATCTATCTATCTATCTATCTATCTATCTATCTACATGTTAGGGGTCAATAATATTTCACTACTCGATGAGTCTTGGTAACATGGCACCACCCACCAGAAATAAGGTCACAGCGTCCTATATTTTACACATGAGCACTTTTGATCAATTTCTTTTTAAAGGTCCATACACAGGGGCTTTTGTACAGTAAAAAAATTAAAATCCCCCTAGGGTATATAGGGGGATTTTAATTTTTTTACTGTACACAAGCCCCTGTGGTCCATATCCCAGGTAATACACATTGAGGGTCAATGATATTTCAAGAACGGGAGGGCCATCCTGAGGCTCATAGACACATTTTCTATTTTTTTCTTATTATCAAAGTATGGAAACTGCTGGTCATGTATGATAATGTAAAATGCTGAAAATTTTGATGATGGATAGTCACACGTAGCGGCTCCTATTAAGTTAAACGTTAGACCACTTGACAAAACGTTTAAAAATCAAAGTGATGACTCCCGATAAAACAAAACGTATGAAACCTTTTCATACTTCGTAGTATAAGCTGCATTCTAAAATTCGTTACGTTTCACAAGTTATGATATCCGATTTATCTATGTGATTCAATTTAGATTCTTTTCTCCGTAAATCTTTTCACTGCGTTTGTGTTACAGACAATACAATCAAAGTATCTGTGTCGCGGTATGCGTGTGTGATGGTTTGGACGTGAAGTACACGCAATTAATCGTTCGTCACGCTCGTCACGAATACGTTTTAAAAGCGTAAATATTAATACGAAAAAAATATGTGAATAGGCGTATTATAAAACTGTGAGCTTGAATCAGACAAGCATTACATGTATATACATGAAAACGATTAATTTTCTATTCTTCTCTTTAAGGCTAACTTAGACAAATCCGCGGACACAAGTGTATGCAAACAAATATCTTGAAATTCGCTCTCTTTGTACTGCTAATATAATTCACTTGTGGAAAATTGTTACATCGTTTTTAAATATTGAAAGATGTAACAATAATTGCACCTGAATGAAATAAATTCAGAACGAGATCTTTTCAGTGTAATAGTTTTTAATAGTACCAAGAAAGATGTCATTTGTCTGATACATGTTTCAAATACAAGAAAATGGATAAAGATGATAAAAATAATGTTCACCTAATATACAAGAAAGACACGAATATGAAATACAAGTTACATGGGATTACGGTATTTACAGTGTACCTATGGTACAAAGAAAAGGACTTTTGGCATAGCCCAGAGGTCCCTTAATGCATGTAATATTGGTTTCATGTATCAAAATTTTTAAAGGTAGGGAAACTTACAGAAAAGCGTTATGAAAATATGGCGAATGTTTAAAGTGTATTAGAGTTTTTCAAGTTTAATATGGTAATTTATAAACCAATTTAGAAGAAAGGAACAGAGCGACCATTGGGGCAAAGAAACGTCAGAAGTCCGAAAGTGCAAGAGCCGGATGATGCGAAAGAGAACAACACGATGAAAGACAACAACAAATACAAATATACGTAATCTATCGATTACGAAGCTCACCTCGTTATGCATTATTGTCACTAAGCAAGAATTGACTCTAACTTTCAAAAATGTAAGTGCTCAATCAATGCAAAAAGAGGTCACAGCCAGCATCTGAAGCATGTGTCTTGCTAATCATCTCTAGGTGCACCTACCATACCACTTTAAATGATGTGATACTTGTTAATAAGCAGGAATGGAGTTTAATCATTCTTCTGTAAGTGGTCATCCATGCGGAAAATAAAGGTCACAACCAGCATCTGAAGCATGCATTGTGCTAAGCATCACTAGATGCACCTACCATACCAATATGGTTGATGTGGCACTTGTCAGTTAGCAGGGATGGAGTTTATCCATTATTCTGTGAGTAGTCATCCATGCAGAAAATATAGGTCACAGCCATCATCCGAAGCATGCATTGTGCTTAGCATCACTGGATCCACCTACCATACCAATATTATTGATGTCGTACTTGTGTGTAAGAAGGAATGGAGTTTCACCATTCTTATGTATGTGGTCATCCATGCGGAAAATATAAGTCACAGCCAGCATCCGAAGCATACATTGTGCTTAGCATCACTAGGTGCACAACATACCAATATCATTGATATGACATTAGTCAGTAAACAAGAACGTACTTTAACCATTCTTCTGAAAGGGGTCATTCATTCGGAAAATATAGGTCACAGTCACCATCCGAAGCATGCATTGTGCTTAGCATCACTAAGTGCACAATCCATACCAATATATACCAATATCATTAATGTGGCACTTGTCAATAAGCGTGTATGGATCTTAACCTTTCTTCTGTAAGTGGCCATTCATGCGAAAAATATAGGTCACAGCCAGCATCCGAAGCATGCATTGTGCTTAGCATCACTAGGTGCACCATCAATACCAATATCATTGATGTCTCACTTGTCAGTAAGCAGGAATGGACTTTAACTATTCTTCTGTAAGTGGTCATCCATGCGAAAAATATAGGTCACAGCCAGCATCCGAAGCATGCATTGTGCTTAGCATCACTAGGTGCACCATCAATACCAATATCATTGATGTCGCAATTGTCAGTAAGCAGGAATGGGCTTTAACTATTCTTCTGTAAGTGGTCATCCATGCGAAAAATATAGATCGCAGCCAGCATCCGAAACATGCTTTGTGCTTAGCATCACTAGTTGCACCATCCATACCAATATCATTGATTTGGCACTTGTCAGTAAGCGTGTATGGATCTTAACCATTCTTCTGTATGTGGGAGCGGACGACGACGCAAACACCGACGCTTACACCGACGCCGACGCCGGGGTATTACATTACATCAGGACATAAAAAGTCGAACGCTCAAGATAAATTCTAATTAAAAATAAACAAAAAAGAATGGCCCCAATGTATCACCGTAGAAATATGATAAGTTGAGAAGCTCAGAAAATAAAACGAATATATTGTTATATTCCATAAGCTTTAGCAGACAGATTGGTACTGCAAAGCAATTTTTTAAAATATAAAGTTTATTAAAAGTTACAACGATACTACAAAGTTACAACGATACTACATAAAGATCTTCTCTTCATCCATTGTGGTTTTATTCAAAAGTACCGTTTGTATATAATGTTTGTTGTGTGGCGCTATTATCTTCTATTTTATATTTTATTGATGCATTAGAATTACTGAATCTTCATTATGATATATACAACTTGTATCTTCCTTAGGTTTAAAAAACAGGTACATGTACCTACTTCATAATGTTATGGAAAACTGACATCTTCGTAACGTTATGGAAAACTGGTAATTTGTCAATGTTATGGAAAACTAATTCATCTTTGTAACGTTATGGAAAAATGGTATCTTCGTAACGTTATGAAAAACTGGTATTTTTGTAATATTATCCGGAAAACTGGTACCTTCGTAATGTTATTGAAAACTGGTACCTTCGTAATTTTATTGAAAACTGGAATCTTATAAACGTTATGAAAATTGACACCTTCTTAAAGTTCAGAATTGCTTTAATTAAGAATCAGAAAAGAAAAAAAAATATTGTTACGGAAAACTGATAACCTGAATATATCGCGTTCTTTCAACCAAACTATTTATGTGTAAACAATCATTAATGCATAATTGCGATAGAGTTATCCTTTCTTTTAGTTTTATTAACAAATAAGTAAAAACAGGAAACACAGTGCTGTTTAGCGTGTCCAAATTTTGTTAACAAAATTTGTAAAATATTCACTGCAAGTTGACTCAGTAATGCAAGTCGACAAAATAATGTGTTAATAATGAAAAGTAATTGTGTACATTTTTGGATGAAAACAATTCGTACATTTGTGTACCCTTGGAGTTGTTGTTTCCCTCGGGCAATCTGAGGAAAACAAATAACTGTCTCGGGATAGTAAATCGAAATGCTTCCATGCATCTGAATTTGCCATATTTTGTATGATATCAGGCAAAAGAGGATAGCGGGTCGTCGAAGGTTGATTAAGGTTTCAAAAAATCTTGCACAAAATAAAAATAAAATATTGCAAGTTTTAATACCAGTCCTATAACTAAAGACGTCTTCGACGATTTTTTTACAGTGACTTTGGACATTGACATATGCGCATCGACGTTTTATGCCAAAAGCCATATTTTACGTAGCAAAATCTATAAAATTAATATTTAAGATTACCCACTTCAGGGTAGAAAGTTGAGATTTTACATTTTGTAGCTCAGTATAGTAGGATCAAAAACGTTTTTATTGCTTTGATTATGACAATTATAGAAAACTCTAAAAATTGTTTGCACATTTGATCCTGAACTTCATAAAGTTCAGGGTAAAAATAACAAAATAATAAAAAAAAAATAAAAAAGCCTCGTTTAACCCTAATGAACATAGATATTTATATTCAGAACGGTATTTTCGCCCAATTTTGTTATATAAGGTTCAACCGGGCAGTACGAAATCCACTCCAAGTGCCCATCAAAATTCGATGGAAAAATGATACGTAAAAATGACTTTCAGTATAAGACGCCGAGGCGCATCTGTTAATGTCCAAATAAAAAAAGACTTCTTATGTTATAATGCTAGTTTAAATCCAAGTACGTTGACTTAACGATCAACGTTGAAAGCTTGTAAGAAGTGTATATCTACAGCCGTTACAAGAAATTTTCGCGAGAAAAAATTCGATTAAAATGTCATCAAGACATACATAGAAACTCATATAATGCAATTGATCGATTGTTTCAAAAATTAAGAGGTATCAGTACCTGTCGAATTCCAGGACTACAATTATGCAAAAGTTACAAAAAAAAACAGGAACATGCTTGTTCTCAATATAAAGCCATGCTTTTAATGACTTTAAAAAATGCAAATTTATATATCTTATATCCTATATTTTCTATGCTTCACCAACACACCTTTAGAATTTGTTCCGGTACATGTGTCGCCTGTAAATGAGCTATAAAGCGTACCAACAAACTCACTCACCGGTACATGTGCAATTAGGAAACTCAGTGTAATCATTCCTCATCTCGATTTATTTCAATAACAATCATTAAAAGAATGCAATAACAAAAACAAACATATCAATGAAAACGAATAACATACCTATCAAAAGAAATAAGAAGAGTACTTTTGTCTTCATTTTTACACAATATACAAAGTAACAATTATTACTTAAATCATGTGTATACAAGATCTTATCTCAATTACAAAATTAAACATGTTAAAAGCGGATTCAAATTATATAAATATACCAAAAAAGTCATTAAAACAGGACATTATATATAGATTAACAATTTGTGTATATTGATAAGGATACAGATTTTTTTTTCGTAGTTAATATAAAATAGATATATACTAGTCTATTAATATATGAAATACTTATTAATAAATGAAGTTGTGTTATGGGTTTTATTGTATACAAATATAATGCAAATATTCCAAACCATACGATTATCTTGAATATACGCATATGGTGCGACCATAATAATATGAAATTGAAGGAAGTCGAATGTCAAAAGCTCGAAAGAGCAAATCAGGCAACATTCACAAACGAGAACAACAACGGTGGATTGGGAAAATTCAATAACACACAAAACATTTAACAAAAGTCGTCTTAAAAAAACAAAAACAAAAAAAAATCCTTTGGGCAATTAAAAATCTCATTAGAAATTAAAATATTTCCCGTATTAAAGAATAAATAACTTATTTGTACAATTTGTAATGACACTAGTTTCGATTTTTCCTAACTGACTTTTAATCGGTGAACAACTCGAGTGAGTTCTCGTGAATAATCTTTTATCTGTGAATATAGAAAAAAATTGCCTTGGCATTGCTATGTTCAAACCATTTATTAAGGTATTTATATGGGTATTAAGGATTCGGGCGATATGCTATTTACATTTTTTTGGTGTTCTTCTTTAACATTATTCTTTACAATGTCTGTTTTCATTGTCGTTTCAATTTTCATATCTCAAACACATTGCTACAGATGAACGATAGCCACCTGGTGAGTATGACACCTTCAAGCCGAAGATGGCTTATGTTAACCCTTTTTAGCAATTTAGTTCGGTCTCATGACATTCTTTCTACCTACCGATTTGATTGATTTGTGTACCCCCTTTAAGCTGAATAAGGTAACTAAACGTGTCTGCTTTGCGCACAAATATCCTCTAAATCTGTTCTTTTTACTGGTTTAATCCTTGCCTTCGTTTGGACAAACACTTTGCTGATTAAAATCTTCAATGCTACAAAGTGTGTGTATTTTTCCTCGTTTGTGATCTTATCTTAAGGATGCTTGCTCTAGTCATGTTTTGAGATTTCTGTCATATTTATGAAATTATCTGTTTTTTTTACAAACAAAATAAGGTTAACATTTTATTATAAATAGCTGTCATTAAGAAGTGGTAAACAAAGTTTTATCAAATCCTATTTATTCTGTCATGTGTTTTAACAGCTAAATAGTGCTGATGCTAAATATATGACAATGTCAGAGAAAACCTTTTCTCGGGATAACTTTTAACGTATGAATGCCAGGAATTTCCTCCTCTATCAGGAGGACCATTATTGTATGAGGTTTAGAGGGAATCTTGGCACTCTTTCCATGGATTGCTGAGGTGCCCATATTAGTCGGACCCTTCTGGGCCTAGCGTCTGGTCTAACAGCTACTAAAGGGCGGCGACAGGGCAAAACATGAAGGAGAGACTCAACTTACGAGTTAAATGGCAAAACCATACAGGACCTACTTATAAGTGCAGGATATATGCACAAAAGTTAAAAAGGCGTTGGAATAAATCAACCACAAGCGCAAAGAGCAAAACATAAAAGGCCCCGGAGCAGGGAATACCAACATGAACAACTAGCTATCTAGTTGAGTAGACCCAGATACCCAACTGTTTTAAGACGGAGGAAAGCCGAGAATCCTAAAAAAATCCCGAAAAAAAACCATCAGACTATCAGCGGAACAGACAAAACTCACAGAAGTCTAAAAATTTCCAAGAGGGAAGTTTTCTGATAGCACCTCGTACTTCCGTGTAAATGGCATTAACATGAATCCAGGAGAAAAATCAAAGCGCTTAAGCGTTAAAAGGCCGAGCTACATGTAAATATCTGTACTAGAAAGAATTTATAAAGTGAGTGAACAAGACACATATTAAGTTTTTGGTATTCAATTATGCATACACCTTGATCTATAATTTGATCATTTGAAAGACAAATATTCTAAAAACTTCATCAATTGAGAACGGTCAAGTTGGTTACTTATTCCTTATTCCTTATTCGACATTCAAATATCGAATAAGTAACCAGTTACTTATTCGACATTCAAATTTTGAATAAGGAAATAGTTACTTATTCGACATTCCATATTCCGATCCTTATTTTAGGATATGCCTTTAACGAATATCGAATAAGGAACTGATTCCCTATTCTACATTCGAATTTCAAGGAATTTGCAACCAATTAGATATTTTATGCATTCTTAAGATATGCCTTTGAAATTTAATTTTTCGTAAGTCGAATCGAGTGCATTAACTTAGACGTTTCTATTCACAACCCATTCCTAATCGAAACAGTCCAAAATCAACATTATGGATGATATAGGTTAAATACTTCGTTATCACCCAATCGATTACACCCAAGAAGTATGAAAAAGGGGAGTTTAATAACACCACCACCACTATTAAAGAGGATATCATGAATAGGACCCCATCCCCGACAGCCAGATGCATACGGACAGCATCCCTTTCGAGCAAAGGGTAAATACAAAAAAAATATGGTTTTTACAATCCGTGGTATCCGTACGTAAGATGGACACCTTAGAAGGAGAGGGCGGCAACGGTGAGATAATGTCTCAAATTGGTATAAATATAAGGATGGCATTCTGTAATCATAACATGGATCACTATCAGGATTTCTTTCTGGAGAGTTGAGATTTGGAAGATAGTACCCAACCCTACAAAAGTACAATGTAGCAGCAGTGCTGCGATAACATATACGTCGTGCAGATGGATTCGACCACACAACGGTGTCAAAACTGCAGGGCGGAGTCTACCGAGCCACGATTTGAGGATCTACCAAGAGAGAAGACCACCTATGGCTACCCACTCAAGAGGAAGAAGGTTCAGTTCTGCAAGAGCAAGCACGGGAAGGATGGTCTTTGTTGGAGACATATTACTCTATTTTATCAATCTTGTTGGTCACGGGTCAATTATTTCAGACTTCTTTGTTTATAATTTACCTAAAAGACCGAGAAAATTAAGCTCCGCCCAACCTTGTGAATAAAATAGAGTAATAGGACCAGATCAGCAGGATGAAGAAGAGAAGGACACCCCAGTCGGAGGAAAGATCGTGGTCAAAGAGACCATGAAGGCACTCCGTTAAATAGCCAAGGAAGAGGGTCTGAGGAGATATAGCAGGAAAACCAAGGAGGCCATGGCGAAGCTTATCGAGGAGAAAGCCACCTGTAAATTTGCCCGCCAGGAATTCTTCAGCAAGAAGCAGCTAAAAAAGCTGGCAAAGAATAACGGCCTCACCAAGTACTCCCGGCTCAAGAGAGAGGATCTGCTCCATCAAGTTGAAGAGGGCATCAGAAGCGCTCCACTCGAAGTGGAGATCAATGTCACTGATAAACGCGAAGCATGAATGGCGTTTTTGACGCGGTCGTCTTCGAACCTAAGAAGACACATGACGTTGCAACGTTTCTCATGCTAAGCCGAAGCAAGATCTCCACTTCTATCTCAGATGCTCTCACCCAAAAGAAGGGATTGAAGGTCCATTTAGTGCTTCTAGTCGAGAAGATTAAAACCAACCCCGCGACCGGGGAGAATATTTTTGTCACCATCAACTTCAGATCGGACCTTGCTACTCTCTTCGATTCCGTAGACCCCGATTTGAAGATCGCCTCCATGATGGGGAAGGTCAAGGAAAAAATGGCTAGATATATGCGGGAAGGGAGCGGGTGGACATTTGGACACGTTGAGCAGCTAGAAATCCATCTCAACCAATTCAAGCCGCTCAAGAAAGCTTCCTTTATACCCATCCGTTGGCATTCGCGAAAAAGAACGTGAAAAATGAGCAGTGGATAATACTGGCAGCCCTTCATCGGGATGATAAAGATGCTAATTATGCCTACCGCGTAGCTCATGATCAGTATAAGAAATGGGAGGATGAGCTGAATTTCGAAGGCAGCGACTTCCCCGTCTCACTCAAGGCCATTGAAATATTTGAGAGGCAGAACCCCAACTACAACGTCAATGTTTTCGGTTTCGACGACGTAAAGAAGGATGAAGATGGGGAAGAAGATCTCGAAAAAAATCAGAGAATTCGGGTCCTACCCACGTAGATTTCCTCTTTCTGAATCGCGAAGATAAGCAACATTACTGCTGGATCAAGAGCCTCTCATGACTCTTGACGTCTCAAGTAACCGGTCACAAAGAGTCAGTCTTCTTCTGCCGTAGATGCCTCTCCTACTTTTCCAGGACGAGCATATGGAGATTTGAAGCCCGAAGGATTCGGTCAGGATCGAGATGCCCGAAGAAAGATCCGCCATAACTTTCCATAACCAAAAGAAGATGATGAAAGTCCCCTCTGCGATCTACGCGGATTTCGAGTGCTTCACAGAGAAGCTCGACACGTGCCAGCCGGATACATACCACTCCTACAAGAAAGCCGACCAACTTCAGCGCCCCTCTGGATTCTGCTACCACTTAAAGTACGCTCACGGCGACTACAAAGATCCGGTCGTCTATTGCCGGAAGGATGCGACCAAGGAACTCGTGCAGTGCGTGGAGGAAGAGAAGAAGTGCGGATCAATGACAAGCTTTACAATGAATAATCCAATTAAGATGACTGACGACGATAAGGCGCGCTTCGAAGCAAGAATGCATTGCCACATCTGCGGCGAAGCGTCCACATCTTGGCCACACAGAGGGTAAGATCAACCACATCACCAATACAAACGAGAAGTATATCAGCTTCTCAAAGCAGGTGGACGATCTGGAGATGAGGTTCTTCGATTCGTGCAGGTTTATGCGGTACAGCCTGGATACGCTAGCTAAGAATCTTACTTCTGACCAATTCGCGACAATGAAGGCGAGATGCAGCGATCGCAACAAGATGGATGGACCGGCCAAGCTAGAAGAGACTCAGCTCAGCCGGAGAGCACACGCTCAGAGGGTCTGGGAGACCTTCGAGTGCAAGACCATACGCGATTACCACGATCTCTACCTCGAGACTGACGTACTGCTACTGACCGACATCTTTAAGAATTTCAGGGATATCTGCCTGGCTCACTGTCGACTCGATCCCGCTCACTGCTTTACATCCCCCGGCTATCCTACGACGCCGCCCTCAATACCATCGAGGTGAGATCGGAGCTGCTCTTCGATACGGAAATGCTGATAATGTTCAAGAGGGCACCGCCATGGCAAGGCCAAAACTCCCTACATGGACAGCTTCGATAGCACCCAGCTCACCAGGTATTTTACCTATCTCGGTGCCGATAATCTCTATGATGGCACAACCTCTCCTAACGGGAGACTTCGAGTGGGTGGAGCCGGAAAAGATCGACAACCACGAATATGGAGCCTGGGTAGAATGCGATCTCGAATACCCACAGGATCTTCATGACGCCAACAATGACTCCTCTCGCACCGGGGAACGTGGAGTTCGCTAAAGTCCGCAAGCTCGTGCCTCATTTGGGCAAGCATGAAAAACATACGTTCCACTATCGAAAAAGATGTATCTAAAGAGGGGAATGAAGCTTACCAAAGTCAATCGCATCGTCAGATTCAGCCTATCCCCATCGCTCAAGAAATTTATCGACCTTAGTACCAATTTCCGCGCCAAGGCCAAAACTGCTTCCGAGAAGAACTTGTTCAAGCTCATGAATAATTGGGTCTTATGCAAGACCATGGAAAATATCCGGAAACGCTTCAACGTAAGACTGGTCACCACCGAAAAGCAGCCCCTGAAGCTCGTGGCCAAGGCCAACTTCGATCGTCGAATGGTCTTCACTGAGAATCTGGCAGCCTTGCACATGAAGAAGACTAAGCTCAAGATCGATAAGCCCGTCTACTTGGAAGCGTAAATCCTGAAAATCTCGAAGGCCAGGTTCGATACGTCCAACTACCCAACCAAGCATCCCCCGGCATCCTCACCGGCGTGAATAAGAAGTCATCAGAATGTTCAAGAACGAATTCGGCGGCAACACCATGACCGACTTCGTTGGGCTCCGGGCGAAACTTTATCCCTTCAAGATGGACGACGGTTAGACCACCAAGAAGGCAAAGGGAGTCACCAATTGCAAGAGCGTCATCAAGCGGCAGGAGATACATCGACTGATGAGCATCCTTCGCAGTCATCTCCATCAGATCTATGCCGAGGAGATCAACAAGATTGCCCTCTCCGCCAAGGACGATAAGCGTCACATCCTCCCAAATGGCATCAGCACCCTTGCCCACGGACTTGCTATCGAATTGCTCATGCCAGCGACTAAGGTGACCTGGATAAATGAGTAGCATACACGGCGTGCACGGCATCCTCCTCCCCATAAGCCCCTCACCAACGTGTAGCTTGAGGAGGCCACCACGACCCTAGGCATCCCTTGCTTCAGAGGAATATTCATGCGCGAAGCCCTACAACCCAACCGAGTGCAGCATCCTGATTCACGACGATCGCAATGGCCCCGTCACTGACTGGACGTGGTGGCACAAACGTGGAGGACTCTAAGTCTATTTCGATCTCTTCGGCCTTCTCCCACCCTACGAGATGGTTGACTATCTGCGACCGGAAATTGGAAATAATAACGATGAGCTGCGCGGCGACGTGGTCTGGGGACACTTTTGCTTGCACGTGATCCTCGGACTATAGATTAATGAATAAGTTTGAATTTCACTCGAGGAAGCTTATGCCCATCTGACGGATGTTCCAGGATCTCGATATGAACGATCAGTGAATCACTAGCTTGGGTTTGCCCAAGAACAGCTCGGAAGCTGTGACGTAGCGCTGGATCAAACAACAGATGAAAGACGGTATGAATGACATCGAAGAGCTAGATTCAGAGATTAAGCAGATGCAGATGGCAAGATCCTGCATCGCGCGATTATAAAATGCCGCCCCCTTATCGGTCCATATAGCTGCTGGGGCGTGCGATCCTTGAAGACGGTCTGGAAGGCATCTGGCACTGTGGAGCCGTACTTTGAGAAGACGCCGATGATGCTCAAGAGGTACTTGAAGCCTAGTTTATTCGGCTGGCGCGTCCAATGAGCGATTTTTTTCCCTCCAACGCCATGCCCAAATCGTGTTTTTGTGCCGATGATGAGACTGACGATACCAAGCTCGAAGCGCTCGCGCGCTGTGGGATTGATGATGGCAACGAGCGAGGCTAGCATCGTCTTATCGCAGATCGAATTGTATTTAGCCATATCTTTGTGATTAGCATATCACAGATCGTGATGATAAGCGGCCTCATCGACTCGATTGGTGGGAATCGACCAAGATTTGGGTTTGCCGTCGGAATTCAGTCACTGGCTGAGTCTAGTCCCCGTACCAGTGAAATTATGACTGGGCAGATGCATGTCGACTGGCATCCGATCGATTTGCTGATTCATGAGTCCGACGCCCCACTCCGTCTTGATGAATTGCAATTTCCGCGCACCGCAGGTCCTCACCTTCTGTCGTCGCTCGTTATCACGGCGCGGTAATTCGCCTCCGTCTTCTTCTTGCACTTCAAGCAGTACATTCCCATTTTATATTGATAAATGGACGTTGAACCTTACCTACGATGAGCGTGAGGCGCTGGTCAAGGACTTGCAAGAGACGAAGCGTAGCATCTAGGCTAGCAATATACAACGTCGTCTAGATAAGATTGGACTCAGCTGCGATCTCTCTAAGCCCGTGGTCGAGACGCGAAAGGAGAATACCACTCAAATCACCAAAACGATCGAAGATATTCCACTAACTCTGCCCGCACAGGTGCTTGCCCTTCCCCATCCTACCCCTGCCACCGAGGACGACGACCACCAACCAGCTATCGAGCAAGTATTGTAGCAACCCACTATTCACAGCTTAGTATGGCTCTCAAAGCCGATCATACCTTTGGATTGCGGGTGGAGGACGATGCCATCTTTGTCGACGGTAAGCGCAATAAGGGCACTCCCGGCTAATGGCAGCTCATGGTCAAGAAATGTCCCGACCCCGAATCCTACGACGCCGAGGACTTTGCAAATTACGGCGACATGATGAAAGCGTCAGGTGCCATGTACAAAGGAAATTCTATTCTCCCTAGAACCCCCAAGGCGAACAAGAGCCACAAGTGGAAGGACATCGTCTCGTACATCTACGGGCAAATTAAGTATCGGAGTGGGGTGCAGATCGTCTTCCTCCCCTAATTTTTCGACCAGTTGTTAGATCGTCTCGACCTATGTGCTGCCGCCTACCAGGCTGGGAATAATGGGGTGCGCAAAGAAATCGTGGTCTTCCTCGACGCCATGAGGAAGTCCGGTCCAATCAGCAGGAACGAGTACAAAAAGCTGCATCGAAAGATCCTGCAAATAGATTTACGATGCCTTATGTAGTGAATCACGGTTTTCGACGAAGATATGCCGTCGGTGGGCGTGGGCTATTTGATGACATCGCCAATCTATCCGGACAGGTGCTTACCTCTCCCCCCGCAAAGACGTTGAGTAGTACGGCCGTGAGCGCCACTTGCAATGCTAACCTGAAGGCGTGGAGAAAGGTGCGAGCAAGGCAATGGACCACATCATCCATCGAGTGACTCGCAATATAAAAATCTTCCTCCAGCACCCCACCAAGACGGAGAGGATCCCGCAGCAGCAAGCCGTCTCAATAATCTCTTTTCGGATGGGGGCATCGCCACCACCCACGACTTTGTCTGGAGCAATCGATAGAATATACCGTATAGCGGGTTATTTTCGCGGGGGTAAAATTTCCACGATTTTAGGAGCAGAAAGTACCCTATACCGTAATTATTTTTTTTTTGCGGGTATCTAATTTTCGTTTTTTTGCGAAAAATATAGTTCTGCGAAAATAAAATTTATATTGTCAATTTAAAATGTCTTCTAAAATAAGCGAAAATTAAACCACCAAATAACCCGCTTTACAGTATCCTGACCGATATTCTAACTGACTTTCGATGAAAATTTTCAGGAGTATCAGGTTCACGAATAACCTCCAACCAGGGCTCAGCTGAATTGTGCCGGTGCAGATATACGCATTAATATCGAGACCCAACATCTCTTCCTCCACCCCGTCGAAAGCTCTTGATCGAAGGTAGACTTCAAAAGAACAATGTCACCGCCTACGACGACGCGGATCTGGTGACCCTTGTCCACAACAGTGTGATGTTCCTTTTTTGTCGGATCAGCTACCGACTCTTCGGCCAGGTGTATGAACACCTGAACGATCCAGGCGTGGCCACCGCCATGCTTGGTATGCTCACCTATCCTGACGACTTCTTCTAATCCCATGGCTCAACCAGTTGTGGTTCAAAGATTCAACGGCCGATGCCGAAGCGGATAATACCGGATTCGCAGCCCGCCACGGGTATATCATAACCATGCCAGCCAATACGGGTTCACTTCCTTCTCCCTTCCGCTCAGACACGTCTTTGGCATTGCCAGGGATTACGATAAAATCGTCTATGGATTCAAGCATCTACCTGGTGTGCGATTTGGACGCAAATGCCATCCTCCGAGCGGCCGTCGTCAACGACGTGGCTAAGGACGTCTTGAGCAGAGTCTCCTGGTTTATCCCTATCATCCCTTCCGACGAAAAGAAGCTGATGCTCCTTAATAAAATCCAGAGTAAGACCAAAATCGATTGTGGATTCCGCATGAGGCAGTGTGACTAAATTGCATAATGCCGTAGTCTTCGACCACTGCCGATTTCGAAATACCCGGTATCCACGTCACCCTGAATCCCGCTGAAGAATTCAACGCAGACTTCTCCACCCAGTGCAAGGTTGCCAGGGTCTATAAGGAGGGTGCCGAATTTGACAAGAAATTCTATAACCTGGAAAGTCTGCTGAGCAATGGTGACATCAACCTCTCCGATTTCATCGATCTCTATCCCCTTCTCGTCACTGACGGGAACTATCAGTCCGAACGGTTGAAAGAGTCTACGGTGGATATCCAGATCTGAGCAGATATCGAGCGCAACATACCTGACAATACCGAAGCCTTCGCATTGGTCATCTCCAAACGAATCCTTCAATTCGAATCCGATGGTCAGAAGATGAGCGTCGTTTTCTGAGGGATTAGATTAATGGACGCTTCTCTTTTACCTTATACCGAGCCCAAGCATGGGTTCATCTTCATCGTTTCTTGGAACGATAGCCAGATCTTGACCCGCTTCAACCCACCCCTTCAACTGCGTCAGGAGAAATCCTACAAGATTGCCCTTGTGAATCTGAAGACGTACTACTCCATCTCCAATATCCATGCGGGGAATAATTCCTTCCCGATGTAGGATGTTACCTGGTTTCCCGTCGAGTTGAGTATCGACGATATCAACGATGAGATCCAGCGGCAAATGCGGCTCAGTAAGCACGAATCTAAGATCCTTCTCGATGCCAATTGTGCGACCTTGAGAACCACCCTCACCTTCGCCAGAAAATATTAAGAAGAATTCGACGTCTCCAATAGCATTAGCACCGTGCTAGGGTTCGAGCGTATTAAAGACGTGTACCTTCAACAGAGCCACAAACGGCTACAAAGAGGATGAGCATATCGTCAATATCATTAGCATCAAAAGCATCCTGGTGAATAGCGATATCATCCATGGAAGCTATGTAGACGGCACCCAGCAGTCCACCATCTATAACTTCTTTCCCGGGGTCAATCCGGGCATGAAGATAATTCAGACCCTCAAGAATCTGGTCTGCTTACCCGTGACTCTGAGGACCATCGACCGCATGCAGACGTATCTGACCGATCAAGACGAGGAGAGAATCTCACCATCCATTTTCACCTCCCTGAGATTTAAAAATAAATAGATTATCAAGAGCTGGTCTCAATTTTACAAAGGGTCAGGCAGAGAAGATTCCGCGTGTGGCAAAGAAGGGCTGCCCGTGAGCGTCCGATTGCTGCATGCCAACCTATCCGTCGAGCATAAAATGCTCCTCACTCACCGTCAGTTCCAGTGCATCACCAAGCTGTTGCAGAGCAGTAAGGGCGGTATGGTCTTGGAGATGATTCCGAAACAGATAAGGTATAACGTGCAGAAAGAAGGCCAATGCTAGTATAAACTGTGCTACCTGCTTTGGGTGTGGATGCATTCATGATAGAGCAGTTTGGGTAGTGCAGTCATCCAAAAAGCCATAGGGTCAAGATTATGCCTCAAGAAGCGTGGAAAAGTGTGCTGCGTGAAACCTTGGGGTCTTGGTCTACTGTGGTTTCATTATTATTCGTGGGGTATCAAGTTTCGTGGTTTTTGTTAGTGGCCTTAATCCACGAAAATTGATGCCCCACGAAAAGCAAATTTAACATTTATCTGTATGCTGCAGTCTTCAAAACCACGAATTTAAGAATCCATGAACTGATCCTTTTTCATAAAACCACCAAAATTGGTACCCACGAAAATAAATGAATCCACAGTATATCTCAGCTCTGGCACTCTACCCAATACCTATGCTGATGGGTTGTACTTGAAGTTGGGACGTCAGCTCTACGATGGTAGTGGGCTGATCCTTGGTCCCAATAGCTCATTCAAAAGTGTCCACCTGCTCGGTATGCCCCTATAGATAAATGGAGAATGAAGTAGATGTCAGCCATATCGCTTGCATGGATGCTGAGCTCACGCAGAAATCTGGAGAATGAGCATACGTTTAAGATCTACAACCGATTGGATAAAATTGTCTTATTTGCCTTTGTTGATGTTCCACAGGCCGTCTTTTGCTGACCAGTGGTACCATGGGGTCTGCTCTGACCGGTGTGGGTGCTGTGGCATACATTCCCTAGGTTCTTTCGCCTGCCTCATTGCCACCGGCACTCTGATCCTGTTCCTGATCTTGCAACGTCTTGCCAAGAAGAAGAATCATCGAGACACCGGTCGACAAGCAAAAATCTACAAATCCCGGTTCGCAGGTAAAGATGGTTCGCCTGCCATCTGCCTGAGGAACTACTACGTTGAGAAAGATCGGTTGCTTCAATCTTCAAGCCCATTTACCGAAGAGCTTAATGCGCATGCACCATAAGGAGGTTTCTACCACTCTCGCACATCACTCTGCTAACGCTCCATGATATGCTCCGTTCACGCACTCTGCTAGCGCTCCCTGATATGCTCCGTTCACATACCCTCCCAAATCAAATATTTCAGTGACCAAAAACAAAATTCCCAATCCAGTCATTTGGATTGGGAATTTTTTAGTCCCATACACCACCAGTTAGATTTTTTACTTCCTCACCAAATCGTAGGAGAGAAATTCCTGCTTGGAATTTTTGGACACTTTGAATCCCGTGCTACTGATGTAGGCCCCTTGCAAGTGATCTTCTGCTTTGTCAGGCGACGGGCAATTAACCCCATACTTTGATGCCCTCTCCTTGTCTGTCCTTCAAGGTGAGGATCTTTGACTGACTGTACTTTCCATCCACCACTATTTCTCCCATGATTTCGTAGATTGCCCCGATGGGTAGGTCCTTCCATTTTAGAGCTTCCTGACTCTGCTCCTCCACCTTTAGACACTTCTACACTAAAGATCACAACCAATCCCTCATCGGAACCGTCGAGATTCGACACTATCGGCGATATAGATTATATAGCTCGATATCTCCCCTATCGATTACAACCGGTCCGATATCGAGTGATCGTAGCCAACCGAGTTGAAATCGAGGTCGAAAGGACCAACCCTTAGACACTTCTTTATAAAATCGCAACCTATCCCCAATCCAAACCGTCGAGATTCGACACTATCGCGATATAGGTTATATAGCTCGACATCTCCCCTATCGATTAAAACCAATCCGATATCGAGTGATCGTAGCCAACCGAGTTAAAATCGAGGTCGAAAGGACCCACCCTTAGACACTTCTATATAAAATCGCAACTTATCCCCAATCCAAACCGTCGAGATTCGACACTATCAGCGATATAGGTTATATAGCTCGATATCTCCCCTATCGATTACAACCGGTCCGATATCGAGTGATTGTAGCCAACCGAGTTGAAATCGAGGTCTAAAGGACCCACTCTTAGACACTTCTATATAAAATCGCAACCTATCCCTAATCCGAACCGTTGAGATTAGACACTATCGGCCGGCGATATAGGTTATATAGCTCGATATCTCCCCTATCGATTACAATTGGTCCGATATCGAGTGATCGTAGCCAGCTAAGTTGAAATCGAGGTCGAAAGGACCCACCCTTAGACACTTCTATATAAAATCGCAACCTATCCCTAAACCGAACCGTCGAGATTCAACACTATCGGTGATATAGGTTATATAGCTGGATATCTCCCCTATCGATTACAACCGGTCCGATATCGAGTGATTGTAGCCAACCGAGTTGTAATCGAGGTCAAAAGGACCCACCCTTAGACACTTCTATATAAAATCGCTACCTATCCCTTATCCGAACCGTCGACATTCGACACTATCGGCGATATAGGTTATATAGCTCGATATCTCCCCTATCGATTACAACCGGTCCGATATCGAGTGATCGTAGCCAACTGAGTTGTAATCGAGGTCAAAAGGACCCACCCTTAGACACTTCTATATAAAATCGCTACCTATCCCTTATCCGAACCGTCAACATTCGACACTATCGGCGATATAGGTTATATAGCTCGATATCCCCCCTATATCGATTACAACCGATCCGATATCGAGTGATCGTAGCCAACCTATCCCTAATCCGAACCGTCGAAATTCAACACTATTGCCGATAAGGACCATATATAGGTTTTGGACCCCAGGGACCCCACTTTTATTCTAGCCGGGTCCCATAGCCAGACAATCCGTAGAATTTTTTCTGCAGGGGGTACCATAGGCGCTATTTTACATCTTTTTTGGAGCTGAATTTCTTGACAACCGGAAGTTTAGGCAAATAAGGACCATATAGGTTTTGGACCCCAGGGACCCCACTTTTATTCTAGCCGGGTCCCATAGCCAGACAATCCGTAGAATTTTTTTCTGCAGGGGGTACCATAGGCGCTATTTTACATCTTTTTTGGACCTGAATTTCTTGACAACCGGAAGTTTAGGCAAATAAGGACCATATAGGTTTTGGACCCCAGGGACCCCACTTTTATTCTAGCCGGGTCCTATAGCCAGACAATCCGTAGAATTTTTTCTGCAGGGGGTACCATAGGCGCTATTTTACATCTTTTTTGGACCTGAATTTCTTGACAACCGGAAGTTTAGGCAAATAAGGACCATATAGGTTTTGGACCCCAGGGACCCCACTTTTATTCTAGCCGGGTCCCATAGCCAGACAATCCGTAGAATTTTTTCTGCAGGGGGTACCATAGGCGCTATTTTACATCTTTTTTGGACCTGAATTTCTTGACAACCGGAAGTTTAGGCAAATAAGGACCATATAGGTTTTGGACCCCAGGGACCCCACTTTTATTCTAGCCGGGTCCCATAGCCAGACAATCCGTAGAATTTTTTTCTGCAGGGGGTACCATAGGCGCTATTTTACATCTTTTTTGGACCTGAATTCTTGACAACCGGAAGTTTAGGCAAATAAGGACCATATAGGTTTTGGACCCCAGGGACCCCACTTTTATTCTAGCCGGGTCCCATAGCCAGACAATCCGTAGAATTTTTTCTGCAGGGGGTACCATAGGCGCTATTTTACATCTTTTTTGGACCTGAATTTCTTGACAACCGGAAGTTTAGGCAAATAAGGACCATATAGGTTTTGGACCCCAGGGACCCCACTTTTATTCTAGCCGGGTCCCATAGCCAGACAATCCGTAGAATTTTTTCTGCAGGGGGTACCATAGGCGCTATTTTACATCTTTTTGGACCTGAATTTCTTGACAACCGGAAGTTTAGGCAAATAAGGACCATATAGGTTTTGGACCCCAGGGACCCCACTTTTATTCTAGCCGGGTCCCATAGCCAGACAATCCGTAGAATTGTTTCTGCAGGGGGTACCATAGGCGCTATTTTACATCTTTTTTGGACCTGAATTTCTTGACAACCGGAAGTTTAGGCAAATAAGGACCATATAGGTTTTGGACCCCAGGGACCCCACTTTTATTCTAGCCGGGTCCCATAGCCAGACAATCCGTAGAATTTTTTTCTGCAGGGGGTACCATAGGCGCTATTTTACATCTTTTTTGGACCTGAATTTCTTGACAACCGGAAGTTTAGGCAAATAAGGACCATATAGGTTTTGGACCACCCCAGGGACCCCACTTTTATTCTAGCCGGGTCCCATAGCCAGACAATCCGTAGAATTTTTTCTGCAGGGGGTACCATAGGCGCTATTTTACATCTTTTTTGGACCTGAATTTCTTGACAACCGGAAGTTTAGGCAAATAAGGACCATATAGGTTTTGGACCCCAGGGACCCCACTTTTATTCTAGCCGGGTCCCATAGCCAGACAATCCGTAGAATTTTTTTCTGCAGGGGGTACCATAGGCGCTATTTTACATCTTTTTTGGACCTGAATTTCTTGACAACCGGAAGTTTAGGCAAATAAGGACCATATAGGTTTTGGACCCCAGGGACCCCACTTTTATTCTAGCCGGGTCCCATAGCCAGACAATCCGTACAATTTTTTCTGCAGGGGGTACCATAGGCGCTATTTTACATCTTTTTTGGACCTGAATTTCTTGACAACCGGAAGTTTAGGCAAATAAGGACCATATAGGTTTTGGACCCCAGGGACCCCACTTTTATTCTAGCCGGGTCCCATAGCCAGACAATCCGTAGAATTTTTTCTGCAGGGGGTACCATAGGCGCTATTTTACATCTTTTTTGGACCTGAATTTCTTGACAACCGGAAGTTTAGGCAAATAAGGACCATATAGGTTTTGGACCCCAGGGACCCCACTTTTATTCTAGCCGGGTCCCATAGCCAGACAATCCGTAGAATTTTTTTCTGCAGGGGGTACCATAGGCGCTATTTTACATCTTTTTTGGACCTGAATTTCTTGACAACCGGAAGTTTAGGCAAATAAGGACCATATAGGTTTTGGACCCCAGGGACCCCACTTTTATTCTAGCCGGGTCCCATAGCCAGACAATCCGTAGAATTTTTTCTGCAGGGGGTACCATAGGCGCTATTTTACATCTTTTTTGGACCTGAATTTCTTGACAACCGGAAGTTTAGGCAAATAAGGACCATATAGGTTTTGGACCCCAGGGACCCCACTTTTATTCTAGCCGGGTCCCATAGCCAGACAATCCGTAGAATTTTTTCTGCAGGGGGTACCATAGGCGCTATTTTACATCTTTTTTGGACCTGAATTTCTTGACAACCGGAAGTTTAGGCAAATAAGGACCATATAGGTTTTGGACCCCAGGGACCCCACTTTTATTCTAGCCTATTCTAGCCGGGTCCCATAGCCAGACAATCCGTAGAATTTTTTTCTGCAGGGGGTACCATAGGCGCTATTTTACATCTTTTTTGGACCTGAATTTCTTGACAACCGGAAGTTTAGGCAAATAAGGACCATATAGGTTTTGGACCCCAGGGACCCACTTTTATTCTAGCCGGGTCCCATAGCCAGACAATCCGTAGAATTTTTTCTGAAGGGGTTACCATAGGCGCTATTTTACATCTTTTTTGGACCTGAATTTCTTGACAACCGGAAGTTTAGGCAAATAAGGACCATATAGGTTTTGGACCCCAGGGACCCCACTTTTATTCTAGCCGGGTCCCATAGCCAGACAATCCGTAGAATTTTTTCTGCAGGGGGTACCATAGGCGCTATTTTACATCTTTTTTGGACCTGAATTTCTTGACAACCGGAAGTTTAGGCAAATAAGGACCATATAGGTTTTGGACCACAGGGACCCCACTTTTATTCTAGCCGGGTCCCATAGCCAGACAATCCGTAGAATTTTTTCTGCAGGGGGTACCATAGGCGCTATTTTACATCTTTTTTGGACCTGAATTTCTTGACAATCGGAAGTTTAGGCAAATAAGGACCATATAGGTTTTGGACCCCAGGGACCCCACTTTTATTCTAGCCGGGTCCCATAGCCAGACAATCCGTAGAATTTTTTTCTGCAGGGGGTACCATAGGCGCTATTTTACATCTTTTTTGGACCTGAATTTCTTGACAACCGGAAGTTTAGGCAAATAAAGACCATATAGGTTTTGGACCCCAGGGACCCCACTTTTATTCTAGCCGGGTCCCATAGCCAGACAATCCGTAGAATTTTTTCTGCAGGGGGTACCATAGGCGCTATTTTACATCTTTTTTGGACCTGAATTTCTTGACAACCGGAAGTTTAGGCAAATAAGGACCATATAGGTTTTGGACCCCAGGGACCCCACTTTTATTCTAGCCGGGTCCCATAGCCAGACAATCCGTAGAATTTTTTCTGCAGGGGGTACCATAGGCGCTATTTTACATCTTTTTTGGACCTGAATTTCTTGACAACCGGAAGTTTAGGCAAATAAGGACCATATAGGTTTTGGACCCCAGGGACCCCACTTTTATTCTAGCCGGGTCCCATAGCCAGACAATCCGTAGAATGTTTTTCTGCAGGGGGTACCATAGGCGCTATTTTACATCTTTTTTGGACCTGAATTTCTTGACAACCGGAAGTTTAGGCAAATAAGGACCATATAGGTTTTGGACCCCAGGGACCCCACTTTTATTCTAGCCGGGTCCCATAGCCAGACAATCCGTAGAATTTTTTCTGCAGGGGGTACCATAGGCGCTATTTTACATCTTTTTTGGACCTGAATTTCTTGACAACCGGAAGTTTAGGCAAATAAGGACCATATAGGTTTTGGACCCCAGGGACCCCACTTTTATTCTAGCCGGGTCCCATAGCCAGACAATCCGTAGAATTTTTTCTGCAGGGGGTACCATAGGCGCTATTTTACATCTTTTTTGGACCTGAATTTCTTGACAACCGGAAGTTTAGGCAAATAAGGACCATATAGGTTTTGGACCCCAGGGACCCCACTTTTATTCTAGCCGGGTCCCATAGCCAGACAATCCGTAGAATTTTTTCTGCAGGGGGTACCATAGGCGCTATTTTACATCTTTTTTGGACCTGAATTTCTTGACAACCGGAAGTTTAGGCAAATAAGGACCATATAGGTTTTGGACCCCAGGGACCCCACTTTTATTCTAGCCGGGTCCCATAGCCAGACAATCCGTAGAATTTTTTTCTGCAGGGGGTACCATAGGCGCTATTTTACATCTTTTTTGGACCTGAATTTCTTGACAACCGGAAGTTTAGGCAAATAAGGACCATATAGGTTTTGGACCCCAGGGACCCCACTTTTATTCTAGCCGGGTCCCATAGCCAGACAATCCGTAGAATTTTTTCTGCAGGGGGTACCATAGGCGCTATTTTACATCTTTTTTGGACCTGAATTTCTTGACAACCGGAAGTTTAGGCAAATAAGGACCATATAGGTTTTGGACCCCAGGGACCCCACTT